>JAPKLW010000899.1:239595-283893 GCA_026898455.1 Plectranthus barbatus | reverse complement strand
AATGGACTGGCAGAACGTAGGAACAGGACGCTGAAGGAAGCAGTCCGATCCATGCTGGCTGAGTCTGGTTTGGGTCAGAGTTTCTGGGGAGAGGCGTTGGTGACTGCTTGCTATACTCAGAATAGGAGCGGGATCAACGACAGACTTCAGAAAACTCCCTACGAAGTGTACTTCGGTCGTAAGCCTACTTTAGCTCATCTTCGTGCATTCGGTTCTCCATGTTATATCCATAATAATGGGAAGTCGAACTTAAATGCTTTCTCGCCTAAAGCTGATGAGGGTGTGTTTGTCGGATATGGACACCCCTCTCACAAGGGCTACAGAGTATTTAACAAGACGACCCAGCTTGTGGAAATAACATGCAATGTTGTTTTTGATGAAGCTACTTTAGTGCGCAGGACCTTACGCCAACTGGCTGAAGATGTTCCTGAGGTCAATGATGTCAATGACCAGTTGGGCAGGAATTCTTCCAATGCTCAACCAACTGGTTCGACTAGACCGATGAATGGATCATCTTCACAACCAGTTACCTCAGGTGCCCATCAGCAACCTGAGAGGGTCGGTGATGCAAATGACCTTGCTGAGACCTTACACTCAATCTCCCTGAGTGGATCATGCATTAATCAAGGGGGAATTCTGACTGGAGTCTTTGAGCCAGAAGACGCGGAGCCAGCTGGAAGAGAGGAGCCAGCTGATACTGGCGAAGGCGCTGGAAATCAGTCAGAGAGTGAAGCTGAAGAAATCCCAACTGGTGAAGTTCCAACTGAAGGTCAACCGCCAGTTGCTGTTCCAGCCCCGACTGGTGAAAATTTGGAAGCACCAGTCGTCAGGACAGATGAACCTGTTTCCCAGCCGGCACCAGCGGTCGCTGGTCCTCCCAAATGGCTGAGGGATCACCCATCTGATGCTATTCTCGGTGATCCGGAAGGTTCTGTCCAGACCAGGCACGGCAGTGCGCTATTGAGTTGCTTTATATCTCAGATGGAACCTACATCCATCAAAGATGCGCTCGAATCTGCAGATTGGATCAATGCCATGCACGAAGAGCTTGCGGAGTTCACTCGCAACAATGTTTGGGACTTGGTAGAGAGACCATCACACCAGTCAGTGATTGGCACCAAGTGGGTTTTCAAGAACAAGCGAGATGAAGATGGCATTGTGGTCCGGAACAAGGCTCGTTTAGTCGCCAAGGGCTATAGACAGTGTGAAGGCATCGATTTTGATGAGACCTTTGCACCAGTTGCAAGAATGGAGGCGATACGGCTGTTTTTGGCCTATGCAGCGTATCACGGCTTCACGGTGTTCCAGATGGACGTCAAGAGCGCATTCTTGAATGGCGAACTAAAGGAGGAGGTATATGTAGAGCAACCTCCTGGATTCGAAATTGGCACCAAAGTGTACAAGCTAAGGAAGGCCCTGTATGGATTGAAACAGGCGCCCAGGGCTTGGTATGATACACTATCTCAGTTCCTCACCAGCAATGGATTTCGAAAAGGGAAGATCGATCGGACTCTCTTTCTTCTCAACGATGGAGCTGACATGCTGATGGTGCAGATCTATGTCGATGACATCATCTTCGGATCCAAGAACATATCTCTCTGTGAGAAGTTTTCTAAGCTGATGCAGACCTCATTCCAGATGAGTATGATGGGCAAGCTGACATACTTCCTAGGACTTCAAGTCCAGCAATCAGCTGATGGTATTTTTATCAGCCAGCGGAAGTATACCAAGGATCTTATTCAGAAATATTGCCCAGAGAAGACTAAGTCTCTAAGGATCCCAATGAGTACCAGCTGCCAGATATTTCTTGATGAGCAAGGGGAATCAGTTGATCCTACTATATACCGAGGAATTATTGGATCACTCCTCTATCTCACTGCCAGCAGACCCGACATTTCTTATTCAGTCGGAGTGTGTGCCAGATTTCAAGCTAATCCTAAGAAGTCACACATGGAAGCTGCTAAACGGATTGTGAAATATCTGAAGGGGACAGAATCTCTTGGAATATGGTATCCCAGAAATGATGAGCTTACGCTTATCGGATATTCAGATTCAGATTTCGCTGGATGCCGTATTGACCGCAAGAGTACCAGTGGTACGTGTCAGTTTCTCGGACACAAGCTGATTAGCTGGTTCAGCAAGAAGCAGCACTCTGTAGCTACTTCCACCACTGAGGCTGAGTATGTTGCCGCTGCCAGTTGCTGTGCTCAAATTATTTGGCTCAAGCAACAACTGGCTGATTATGAAGTGAACACTGGTTGTGTTCCTATTTATTGCGACAACAACAGTGCTATGTGCATCACGAAGAATCCGGTTCATCACTCCAGGACCAAGCACATAGACATTCGACATCACTTCATTCGTGATCATGTCGAGAAGAAGGATGTCAGCGTGGACTACATTCGTACTGAAGATCAACTGGCTGACATCTTCACAAAGCCCCTACCAGAAGCAAGATTCAAGGAGTTATGCATCAAACTCGGTCTTATGGAGATTGATGCGAGCCTTAATGATGAGGAAGAATAAGTCCAAGCTCTCATTCTGTTCTTGATTCTCTGGCGTATGCTGATTATAACTGAGTCCAAGTTCTCAGTTGTGGTGTTTCTCGACTAGTGGTGTCTACCAACCACAGTTGATATCTACTGGCGGACTTTTTCCCTTAATTGTCCAAGGAAATGAGTCCCAGCTCTCATTTCATCTTGCCAGCTTTTATCTTCCGCTGAAGCGAAATTGGGTCCCAGCTGCCACCTTCTAGCAGTGTTGAAGAAATGGAACCACTTCCAGTTGCCAGCAGATAACTGGTGGTCATTCCCACGACTGGCGAAAATTGCGTCCAAGCTCTCAATCTGGTTAAGGTCGCTAGTCTGATCAACAAGTGGTATCAGTTGCTAACTGATGAGTTTGCCAGCAGGACGTGCTACCAGCAAATAGTTGATTTCTCAAGTGGTCTCAGTTGCTACTGATGATGTATATCTACAAGGTGGTATCAGCCGCTAACTGAAGAAATTATCATCAAGTGGAGAAATGGCTCTTCAATAAGTGATATCAGTTGCTAACTGATGAGTTTGCCAGCAGAATGTATTATAAGCATGTGGTATCAGTTGCCAACTGATGAAGAGGCCAACCAGTTAGGGGGAAGTATGCGACTGGCGTATGCTGGTGATACCCAGCCAAGCCAGCTGTCGCAGAAATGGCGGGATTGTTCAAATCCATGTAGCGTGTACTGGCCTCAGAATTCAATGCGGCATTTAATGCCACATTTAATGCGCACAGTGGCTGCGCAGTCCGCCTTTTTGTTTCCACCAATCACTGAGCGCCACGTCAGCTACACGGCGCGCCCCACGTCAGCACGACCGCGCACGTCGCACAGGGAAACGGGCCTGCTGATGACCGTCGATTCCCGCTTGCTGAGCGTAGATCCTGGTCGTCTGATCTTGCATGGACTCGAGTATAAATACTCGAGACTCTTCATCGGAAAAACCTTTACGATCTTTCAAGTTTTTCCAGCCCTAATCTCTCTCAATCTCAAGCCTTCCTTAAGTTTTTCTTCAGAGATTATGGCTTCATCTTCACGCCCCCCAACTGATAATCCCCCGGAAGACAACCCACCTTCCACATCTTCATCGTCTGGTGAGCCCAGACTACCAGTTGCCGAGCAACACATGCCGACGTACACCGGCATTGTGAAGATTGAAGATATTGATTATACTCTTCCGTTCGCTCGACTGGTTCAGCTGAACAAGCCGGCGACCAGGGCTCAGCTCTCGAACGCGCAAATGAGGGCGGCGCAAGTTCAGAAAGAAAAGATTCTGAACGAGAAACTGGCGCGCAAGAATTATGGGGAGGAGTTGATCGAGATGATCGATCATGAAGGCCTCCGACAGTATCTGTCGGCGGCGCCCCAGACTTTTCATCCGCACCTGGTGGCGGAGTTCTACGCACGGGCGGTGATCGCCGACGACGGACGGTCCTTCACCACTTCGGTGTTTGGACACCTGATCACCGTCTCCCCCGAGTACCTCGCCGAGATGTTCGGGCTAAGGAACGAAGGCGAGGATGTGGCTACCTACCTTCAGAACAACACCGTCGAGTTCCAGAAGCGCTGGACCCAGTGGAAGAAGGCGGAGGTGACCACCTTCCGGACTGGAATGCGAAAGTCCGAGATGGACGAGTTTTGGCAGATGGTGTGCGACATAGTCGTACGAATGCTGCAGTGCGAAGTGGGGTCGTACGCAGAGCTGAGCATCCGGAAGTTCTCCGTGATGAGTGCCCTTGCTGATGGGATTGAGGGCAACTGGGCCGAGTTCTTCTTTGGCCGGTTGCTGGAGAATGTAGCCAGGAACGCCAACATTCCAATTGATGGGTCGTTCGCTCACTCCGTATCCTTTGGGCTGCGGATCAGCCGCCTACTGGAGATGGAGTTGGGTGATGGGGTGGACCAGGGTGAGCAATTGGTCAGTTCGGACTTCATCCCTCCGACCAAGGAGCAAGCCAAACTTCCCCGCCCAGACTACAAGAAGCCCAGGAGGCTGAAGGGGAAGACCTCAGTGAACCCTTCTGAGGGTGTCTCAGAGGAAGATGAGGTGGATGAGGGCGAGCAACTGCCAGTTATGGCTCGCCCGCTGACTGCAGAAGAAAGGGGTGCGCTCAAGCGCCAGCGAGAGACTGAGAGTCTCTTCGCCCAGCTGGGAGATGCAGTGGAAGCGGCCACTGGCATCCATCCCCGGGACATCCGAATCGTCCCTACTGACGAGCCATCCCAGAAGTCCAAAAGACCCAAGAAGCATAAGCATCAGCAGCCACCTCAGGCACTGGTTCTTGGTCCAGCTCCAAGGAACATATTGGGACAGACCCAGGAGGAACAGCTGGAGATTATGACCAGGAAGAGGAAGAGGATCCTCACCCTGGGTGAGCAGTTAACGAAGAAGGCCAAGAAGGAGAGAAGTGCCTCTATAGTGAGGAAGAAGCAAGCTAAGGCCAGGCTGAAGGCGTTGAAGGCCCAGCAGAAGCTGGAAGCTAAACTGGCCGCTCGTGACGAGCGCTTTGCCAAGATTAAGGCAGAGCATGAAGCCAGGCGCCAGGAGGAGCTGGCTGAACAGCTGAGGCTGGCAAGCAAGGGCAAAGGAAAGGCTGCTGAAAGTCCAAGTGCCAGCCCACCAGCTTCCCCACCACCAGGCGAGATTTTACCAGAAGATACATATCAGCGCCTGCTGGTGATGGGAGTCGACGAGGACATCATGTCCATAGTCGAGCACTACCAGCCGGATGAGGAAGAGGCTGGGAGCCCGCTGGCTGCGCAAGGGGATGCCAGCGGTGCTGATGCTGAAGATGAGGATCCGCTGGCTGCGCAAGGGGATGCCAGCGGAAGCGGAGTTGCTGAAGAAGGCCCGCTGGCAGTGCAAGGGGTTGCCAGCGGAGGAGTTGATGAGCGGGCGACCACCCCGGAAAAACTGGCGGAGGAGAAGGAAGAGGCAGAGAAGGAAGAAGAGATGGATGTGGAGACTGGTGCAAGGAATGCTGGGAAGGCTCCCATTGTTATTTCTGATGATTCTGAAGAGGAGGAGCCACCAGTTGTCCAGCACTCCACACTCCAGAGGATGGAGCCAAGGAACCTGTTCCCAGATTTTGCAAAGGAAGGGAAGGCTCAGCTCGGTCGTCAACAGTCCCAAGGAGCCTCAACTTCTGGACGACCAGCGACATCCTCACCAGCACAGCCTCGACGTGCTGGTTCGCGACCACGACGTGACATAACCGTCAGCGTCCTCAATTACAACGTGGTCGACGATGATGACTATGAAGAGATGGTAAATGGACCCCATCGGTGGGAGTTACGCGGGGAAGAGGCCTTCGACACCTCTCGAGTGCCTGACTACAGTATTCTCAACATCATTCCCCTCCGCGGGCTCCCCCACCAGTCGGTCTTAGCTTCCCGCATCCAGGACTGGTGCCTGCCCCTGAGGCCGATGGAGTTCTACAATTGTACTCTGTATGAGTACGCAGAAAATATCACAGTAGAGATCGAGGATGCCGTTGATCTTGACATGTTTAATGACTTCCGGTATCTGTGGGCTGTCAACCCGACTCTATACTGTGAGCTGCGGCGATGGAGGATCTATGACCGTGTGGAGCGGTATCTCACGGTGGAGAAGCGCTCAGTTCTGTACGCTAGGCTGGGGCTGGCATACTGGAGGAATGAAGAGGACTGGGCAAATGAATTCATGGATACAATAACTGACGAGCCAGAGCCTTTGTCCCTTAGGCGTGTCCGGCGGCGAGTGCAGAAGATTCTTGATTATCGCCTAAGGACTGGCAGCTCAGGACTCCCGAAGCCAAGGCGTGTCCGAGTGCCCTTTCTCCAGTTCCACCGCACCAGCCGGGGCTTTCAGGTGGTCTACGCTCTCCGAAGGATCCGTATACTGATTGCCCTCCCACCGCTCCTCCTCTACTTTGCCCGTCTGTTCGATATGGCAGCCACTGAGTTGCTAATTGATCATGTGGTGGAGGAGGATCCCTCCCGCAGCAGATGGCTGGTCCCTGCAGTCGCTGGAGCTCCGAATGTTGTGGAGCTGGAGCCCGTTGACTGGGTGGAGGCGAACTATGCAGAACAAGTCCCACCAGCATCAGCTGAGGTGCTGGTGGAGGAATCAGCTGAGGAGTCAGCGTCAACAGCAGCAGCAGCACCAGCAGCCGCTGCAGAGCAAGTTGTGGATGGGGCATCTGGCGCTGATATAGTGATGGCTGAAGCCTCATCTGTTGAGCCCCCCACTTCGATGGCCCTGTCAGCAGAGCCTCTCTCCGAGGTCCATCCGCCTGCGCAACTGATTGCTCTTCTTGATGCCAGGATGGACCAGCGCTTTTCCTCCTACCGAGCAGAGATGGCGCAACAAATGGAGGCTTTCACCTCTGGGGTGAACTCCTTTTTGGCGCGGATCCAAGAGGGGGAAAGGGCGCGAGCAGTCGCTGATGAGGAGAGGGCTCGGCTTGCTGCGGAAGAACGCCGGATTGCTGCTGAGGAGCGCTTGAAGAGGGAACAAGATATGGCGGCGCTTACAGAGATCTTGAGGAACTTAGCAAATCGCAATCAATCACCTGGATCCTCATCTCAGCCATAGGTCTTGTACTCTTCATTTCTTTTGTAAGTATTTCTTGTATCAGTTAGACTAGTCAGTTTTTTAATCCTGTACTTGTAATTGTAACATCATTAATGGATTGATTACTGACGGGTTGACGACAATTTCTCATTGTCCAACTAATGTCAAACTTTTTACTTACCAGCTGAACTTACACATTCAGTGTAATCAGCACCAGCACTCATTTTGATATTTGCTAATTCTAACCTGGCTCAGATTCTCACTTCATAACTTAATCGAGCAATATCTCTCCCAGTTTGAGGGGGAAGATTTTTAGGTTAGAGCTGATGTGAGGAAGTAGTTTCTTGGGTTTAGATCTGATAGGCTTACTTGTAAAACCCAGAAATGCTTTGTAACTTTCCTCATCAGCTGAGTGCTCGCTGGTTAGGCTTTGATCGCACCAAAAAGGGGGAAATTGTTGGGAAATCTGGCTAAGTTTCCCTTCTCCAGTTGATAGCTTAGATCTTAGATTTGGTGTTTAAGTGTTTTGGTGGATCAAATCCTAAGTCCAACCAGCGTCAGTTGTCTCTAGAATAGCTCTAGTCTCAAATGTAAAGTCCTGTATAGGTATTTTGAGTTGTAAGTCGCAGCTGATCAAGACTCATGCTGGCTACTGTTCACCAGCATGAGATGTGCTTACCAGTTGAGAGAAGTCTCACCAGCAAGCGGCTGACGAAGACTCATGCTGACACTGTTCATCAGCATAGAGTTGAGCTATCGACTGGCTACTGTTCACCAGTGGGAAGATTTCATCAGCAGGAGGCTGACAGATCTACCAGCAGAATATGTGTTCTTGTTGACACTATTCACCAGCGGTGAAGCCACCAGTCACGGGAGGATTCAAGAGATAACATCAGACAATTTGGTAGACCTTGATTGTGCTAAGGCAAGTCACCAGCAGAGACTGCCAGCACAAGATCACCAGCATGATCTGCCAGTCGAAGGTTATCATCAGAATTGAAGATTCACTCTCCCGAAGACATAGAGACAAAGAGAAGATTCGTCTGAGGAATGTGCTGACAAAGAAGGACTTTAAGGACGGCTAACTTAAAGTCTAATCAGCTCAAGACTCCAGTTCTTGATTCCCTACTGACGAATAGTGTCGTTCTGACACAAAGAGATCTGTGTCAGATAAAGCGGTCGCAGGCATGGCGCTTTCCTGAAAATGCTACCTGCAGCCGTCCGAAGTACATCTGGAGTCAGAAGACCATTCCGGATGTGTGCAACGACTAGTATTTGAATCTGAATCTCACGACTATAAATACGTGAGATCCAACAGCATTCAATACTCTTGACCTACCGAAAGCTCAAACGCATTCATATCAGCGATTAAGCAATCTTTCGAGGCTTTTCTTAAAGCTACTCCGTGTGTCAATCATTTGAACACGAGACTCCAAGCTTCTAGCTTGTGAGTTATTGATCTCATTTGGTGTTCTTTTTCATTCCGAGGAAGAACATAGCAGCTCTTGAGCCAGCCAGCTCCAGAGTTATTACGGGCAGTTTCGCCGCCAGCAAGAGTCAAGTTCTTGGGAGAACTCAACACCCAATCAGTCGGAGGAGGAGGTTGAAGTGACGTGCTCGCACTCCATCCATCTGACGAGAGTTGAAGAAGGACAAGGACCGGGAGCGGTTGATCCAGTGGACTGGTAGACGAGGCATCTACCAGCTGGAAATAGATCGTAGGAAATCTTGTACCGGATTACTCTTTTTAGTGAATTTCCAGTGCTTCGACTGGAGAGTGGACGTAGATCAGTTGATCGAACCACTATAAAATATCCTTGTTATTTACTGCTTTCAGCATTTACTTACTGATTTAAAACCCAGCACCCAAGTGCTGGAGTATAACTGAAACCAGTTTATAACTGTGCAAACTCGACTCTAAAATTTTCTAAGTCCTGAGTCATCAGCTGACCAGCCAGTTGCCAGTCAGCTGAATACTCAGTTGCCAGTTGACTTACCAGCTGACAAGGTCCCAGACAGCTGTGTAACCACCAGAGTGCAAGAAACGAACTTACGTATATTCCGCTGCCAAAGTATACCCTGATATCCGGGACCAACAATATGTATATATATTAAATATTTAAATAAATGCATGCATCTTATTATCTGCATGAGGCAGGTACAACAGAAATACGAAGAAGCCATTGAAGAACTGAAGCAAGAAGCAAGAAATATGCTAATGGCTGCAGAAACTTCCATCATACAAATGAAGTTGATCGACACGCTTGAGCGATTGGGATTGGGGTACCATTTCGAGCCGGAGATCGAACAGAAACTCCAAGAAATCTACCACAACCAAGATCATGACGACCACTTCGATTTGTTCACTACAGCACTTCGATTTCGTTTGCTCAGATAGCATCAATACCACATTTCTTGCAGTGCGTGTGTTTCATTTTGATTAATTAATATATGCTGTTTTTTAAAACTAATTTCACTGAGCAGATGTTTTTGACAAATTTGTGGACAAAAACGGTGAGTGTGAAAGCGATGCTGAGGGGCTGTTAAGTTTGTACGAAGCAACTCATATTCGTTTTCCCAATGAGAAAATATTGGCAAACGCAGAGAGATTTGCATGGCATGAGTTGAGTCGTATGGAATCAGAGTTACAATCTCCTCTCAAAGAGTGAGTGAAGAGAGCTTTGGTGCTTCCTCTTCATAGAGAAGTTCCCATCATCTACGCGCGCCGTCACTTCATTTCCATTTATGAAAAAGATGATTCTATGGATGAACGCCTTCTTAAATTAGCAAAACTTAACTTTAATTTCTTGCAGAATTTGTACAAGAATGAGCTCTATGAGCTTTCCAGGTAACTAGCTAGGAACAAATCAACTTTATGCTAATTAATTAATTAATCATAAACAATATTAATTTGTGATTGTTTTTCCAAAGGTGGTGGAATAAATTCGTTTTGAAAGTAAACTACCATATATAAGAGATCGATTGGCGGAGGCCTATCTTTGGGGTGTAGCATATTATTACGAACCTCAATACTCTTGTGTTCGAAAGGTACTTGCTCGATGCATAAAAATGATGGGAGTAATGGACGATACATATGACAATTATGCCACCATTAATGAAGCTCAACTTTTAACCAATGCTTTTGATCGGTACGTATGTCATTCTCTCTCTTCCTCTCTCTCTCTTTCTCAACCAGGTGTTAATTAAATTCTCTAGGTGGAGTATGGACGAGGATGATCGAATCCCTGATTACATGAAAGTTGTTTTTCGTTTTATTATGAGTGCATACAAAGAATACGAGCATGATGCAGAGAAGAATGGGAAACCATTTGCAGCAGCTTATTTTAAAGAAACGGTTAGTAATCATACATATATAAATCTTAGTTTTTATTTTTTCTATTCTCTCATTAAAATACATTATATTGGTCAGATTCAAGAACTTGCAAGAGCTTACAATAAAGAGTTGAAGTGGGTTATGGAAAAAAAGATTCCACCATTCCAAGACTATGATCAAGAATTCGGAGATAACTAGCAACATTTATATGATGTTCGCATCAATCCTCCCGGGCTTGAAATCGGTTACCCAAGAAACAATTGATTGGATCAAAACTGAGCCAGATTACATGGTACAAGCCGGTATGCTTGGTCGCTATTGGGATGACATTGGCTCCCACGAAGTAAGCGTTATTTTGATCTATATATCATGAAATAGATATTTAACTAAAAAGATAAGATCTTGATGATGAGTGTGTGGTTTTGAAGCGCGAGAGAAAGGGAGGGGTGATGCTCACCGCGGTGAATTGCTACATGAAACAGTATGGTGTGTCAAAGCAAGAAACGATATTGAAGTTTTCGGAAGCAGTGGAGGATGCATGGAAGGATGTGAACCAGGGTTGGGTCATGACGACTTTTGTTCCTAAAGAGATAATCGTGCAGTTCGTGAATTATTCTCGAATGTGTGATGCGACTTACAATAAAAGCAATGGAGATGGTTATACAGATCCCAAACATGCTACAACAAATATTAAAGCTCTATTAGTTGATCCTATAGCCATTTGATTTTCAGGACTACGTGATGATAAAATATGATTTGGTTAAATTGTCTCTTGTAACGTATGTATTTCTTACTTTAATAAAATAAACACAAATGAAGTTTATTTAAAAATGCTTCTCCAACTGTTTATATTAGTCAATTAAGATGAAACTTTGTTCGCTATGTATTTGCAAAATTAAGCATTTAATCTTGAATGCTTCAAACTCACATGACTTAGTGAGGTAATTCATCTACTTTAGCTTCCAACAAGTGCTTTGTTTAATGTCGTAGCGCGATGATACCTCGAATCAAAACCAGGGAGGTCTGGTCCAGACTCTCCGACCCTTGGCGTCCACCATGAAAACCTTCCGATCTTTGACGATGGTGGTGAGCTCGGATTTTGGAGGCTTAGTTGATAATTTCACCCCCTCGTTCCCGTGCTCCCACTCTATAGCAGTGACTTCTTCTTCCTCGGACTCATCTTCTTCTTCAATGGTGGTGATCCGGTTGCACTCCGCCTTTCTCTTGCTTTTGTCGATCACAAAGGTGATCTTCTCGTCGTTGCCTCTGCAGTCAATGAGCACGGCACTGGTATCGAGAAACTCACGCCCCAGTATCATGGGATTGTTCTCGTCCTCCTTCATTTCGTGCACCACGAAGTCTACTGGGAAGATCAGATGGCCCACTCGAATGAGCACATCTTCCAGAATTCCCTTTGGGCGGGATACAGTCTGATCCGCCATCTGCAGTGTAATAGTAGTGGGCCTCATCTCTCCAATGTTGAGGCGCTTGTAAATAGATTACGACATCAGATTGATACTGGCCCCAGTATCGCACAATACTCTCTCGAATGTATGTCCTCCAATCTCCACGGGGATAAAGAAGCATCCAGAGTCACTTCTCTTGATGGGCACCTGCTTTTGCAGTAGTAGGCTGCACTGCTCGTAGATCTTCACAGTTTCATTCTCCACAAACTGTTTCTTTCCACTCATCAGTTTGCGGAGGTACTTCATGTACCCTGGGATCTCCTTCAGTGCCTCGATCAGCGGAATATTTATGCTGACCTTCCTCAAGTTCTCCACAAATCTCGTGAACTTGGGGTCCTCCTTTTGCTTTCGCAAACCTCTGAGGGAATGGCATAGGAGGAACAGGATCTTCATAATTCACCAAAATTTTTCCCGAGGTGGGCCTCAACTTTGACTGACGTAGGGGCGCCTCGATCGAGGTCGGATTTTGCGCACTTTGATCGATGCCACCTGCATCGATCGAAATTGAGCCTTCATCATCGTTCGATTCTCCTCCACTCTCATCGACTTCGATCGACGTGAGATGTGCATCAATCAAAGTCAAGCCTCCAGCGGCGCGATTTTGCGCCTCTTCAGCTTCAGACTCGTCCCGAACCATCTCGGGACCTTTGTAACTCATCTCGGATCTGAGTGTGATAGCCTTGCAGTCTTTTTGAACCCTTGGGTTCACCTCGGTTGTGCTCGGCAGCTGCCGTTGCTTGTGGTGAGCACCAACTGTGCTGGCTATCTGGCTGACCTGTGCCTCGACCATCTGCAGGTGCTTTCCAACTCTTTCAACCTTCTTATTCATTCCAGTGATCTCCTGCTCAATCTTTCCAAACCGATGGTCTAAGGCCTTGATGAATTTGGCCAACAGATCATCCAAGCTATCCTTCTTTTTCTCCACCACTTCTCCGTTCTGAACTTCAAATCCCGGTGGTGGTAGCTCGGCTGCCTCAGGATGGGAGTAGGAGAAGCCATGGTGGTTTCTCGGTGGATATTGATATCCCCCATTCCTTTGCTGATGCTGGTAAGGGTAGCCCCCTCTGCTTTTGTAACTTACTTCCGCAGGGACTTCGGGTTGCACTTGTGCAACCACAGCAGTAGAGGCCCCCGCAGACAACTTATCCAAATCCTCTCTCAGCTTCTCAACTTCAGTCTTGAGAGGATCTTCAGTCTCCACTTTATCCACAGCCTTTATCAGTGGCCTACTTGGGTTTGCCCATTTTTGGTTGTGCAGCGCCATCTTCTTAAAAAGCTTCAGAGCCTTTTCGGCGGACTTGCTCATAATGGACCCCCCAGCTGCGTTGTCCACGGACTCTTGAGTTCTTTTGGCCATGCCCCAGTAGAAAATGTGAGCACGCTCTTTAGTATCGACTCCTTGGCTGGGACAGCTCCTGAGCAGTTCATTGAACCTGCTCCAGGCTTCAAAAAGAGACTCATCCACCCTCTGATGGAATTGTAGAATCTCCATCTTCCTCTGGATGATGACAGATGGTGGAAAGAAGTTTGAGAGGAATTCAGCTCTCAATTCCTCCCAAGTCCGGATCCTGCTGCAGTCAAGTCCGGTGAGCCAAGATTGGGCTTGGTCCCTTAGTGAAAATGGGAACAGCCTCAGTCAAATTACATCCTGCCTGACTCCGTTTTGCTTGATGGGGTCGCAAACTTCCACAAATATCCACAGGTGTGTATAGGGATCCTCCACAGCTCTACCGCCAAACTGGTTCTGCTGAATCATCTGGATCAACCCAGTTTTGAGTTCAAAATTATTGGCATCGATGCCAATATTGAATCCCGCATTGCCGGACTGCGGTTTGTACTTCCTCCCCATCGCGTTCGGATCCTCATCATTCGAATCATCCAGACGTTAGCTCTCTCTTTCTTGCCTTCTTCGCGCAACCTCTCTTTCAATCTCTTTTTCAGCTATCAGCTACCGAACTATCTCTCGCATCTGGTGCATCTCCCGAATGAGAGTCTCCCTCGTTGTAAGCTGTCCATCAGTGTCCTCCAATGGGGCATATTCTGGTCAACCTCCTGTGGGTTTCGATCTTCTAGTGGATCCATCTTTTCCTTCCAATTTTTCTTCCGATAAGAGGTTCCTATCTCAGGGTTAAAGGCTTCAAGCGGCTTCCCTCGAGACCTAGTGTTCATGCATCACCTAGAAGAGAAAATAGGGAGAAATTAGCTCAGCGTCGACCGACACGGGTCGGTATTGATCGACGCTCGGAAGGTCTCAACATCGATCAACGCGGGCAGGTGTCGAACAAGATCGAGGCAAAAAACACACACACACACACACACATGAAATTAACAAATACAAACTCAATCCAATTAATCCCAGAATAAACTAGTAACAAAATAATATCTAATAACTCCTCGGCAACGGCGCCAATTTGATCACTGATATTTTTACCAGACTAATTACAGACACAGTGGCAAATAAATTTATAAGAGTACCCAAAGGTTGTTGAACCCAGAGGAATTGTATAACGAAATTATTTCATGTACTAGCCATAATCCTAGAATCTATTGTTTGAGTCAATCAGAAATCAGGGTTTTGTTTTGGAAAGTAAAAATAGCAATATGGAAAATTAAAAGTTTGGGAAATCAAATTAAAGGGACATAGACCCTAGGGCGAACTATCAATCAAAATACATAATACTAATCAATTATAGTCTAAGTTACTAGCATGTGGATGTATATGCTTTGTCGGCCTCAATAACATAATACTAATCAACCTTTCATAAATCCTCAGATTAACCCTACAATTACTATCTTCCCCTAGGACAGATTGTTAATTGTATTTGAATCCTTTTCTTGTTATTAATTTTCTCTTTTCAGTCCTTCTACTAACAACAATAAATCTAGAATCAATTTTATCTTTCGATCATATTAATTCTAAATCCTAATCATTCAAATAGGAATCCAAAACCAAGCAATTCAATATTAATCAATTAAACATGCAATTGATTGATATTCGTTGCCCTAGAACTCGCAGATAGAAATCCAAGATAAAACATAGTATTAAAATGCATAAAAGTAACTTATAAGAAAATAAAGGTTCGTGCTGGAAAAATAAAGGATGTTGAATGTTGAATGATGCTAAAGTCTGAGTAGGATGAATAAAACTCGATTTTACAGGCTATTTATAAGAGTGGATGTGTATCCTATCAAGTCTAGGGCTGAAAATCCGATTTGATTCAAATTTAATCAAATTTTGCCATATTTGCTAGGGGTGTGCAGAAACCGAACCGAACCGAAAAAACTGACAAAAATCGACCGAACCGATGAAGTTCGATCGGTTCGATTCAGTTTGGTTCGGTTTTTGGTTTGAGTTTGTAAAAACCGATCCCTTATCGGTCGGTTTTCGGTTCCAAAAATTTTACCCAATCAATCGACCGATCGACCGATAAGGAATTAAGTAAAAAAAATTTAATATATATATAATATTTTAATTATTCCTAAAATCCTAAATTCCTTATTCAATTATTCTAATTTTTATCGTGAACCCTAGTTCCTACCCTTCCTAAAATCCCAACACCTGATTTCCCCACTGCCGACCCCCTTACCCATCTGGCGCCCGTTCTCCCCCTCTCGCCGCCTGCTCTCTGGACCCCTGCTTGCCTGCTCCTCCGCTGGGTTCGCTGCTTGCTGCTTTCACTACTCGCTGGGTTCGCTGTTCCCCCTCTCATCGGTCCCTGCTCGGTGGTCCCCCTCTCGGCTGCTCCTCCGCTCCTCTGCTCGGCTCGCTGCTTGGTAATTTCTCACCCCTTGTTTTTTTTATTGAATTTGTTCTTATATGTTTGCGAATTGTTGTGTGCCTGTTTTTCTGGGTTTTCTGTATTGATGCTGGCTTAATTGTTGCTGCAGGCTTGATTGTTGCTGCAAAAAAGATAAAGATGGGCAAAAAAAAGATCCAGTTCTTATCGATTTTTTGTATTTTTTGTAAATCACAGCAGGCAGCCTTATTGGTTTGAACCGAACCGATAAGAACCGACCGATATAATCGGTTCAGTTATTGGTTCGGTTCTAAACACTTATCGGTCGGTTATCAGTAGGTTCCTCTAATCAGTTCGGTTGAATCAGTTCTGTAATTTTCGGTCAGTTTTCAACCAAACCAACTGATTGCACACCCCTAATATTTGCCCGCACTTCGATCGACGTGTACAGGTTTCGATCGACATTTGTGTTCTTCCGTCGACCTGATAAACACTCACTTTGTGCATTTTACTGATACAGATTAGCTCACTTTTGACCTCAGATTGAATTATTACATGATATTTTCATGCATTATCTTTATTCTTTAAGGAGATATTACGTTTGGTTTGGTTTGTGGTTATTTATGCAGATTTCATGCACAGTTGAGTTGATTTCGAGACTTAATCACGTACCCTGGGGCTAATCGATGCTAACTTGCATCGAGAAAAGGAAGGAGTCAGAAAATACCGAAGGACTCGCCGAATTTGTGTTAGTGACGAATTCGGCGACCCAAATGACGCACTCGGCAATCGCCGAGTGCGCAGATGGGTCACCGAAGTGGAATTTTTATTTTTATTCCACGGCACGAACTCGGTGACCCAAATGACACATTCGGCGATCGCCGAGTTTGTGGATGGGTCGCCGAGTTTGAAAAGAATTCAAGCTGGTTTCGAAGCAAAATCGGCGACCAACTAACATACTCGGCGATCGCCAATCGGTTATGTGGGTCGCCGAGTTCGCGTATTTTTGATGAATTCTGACGAATCTGAAGCCCAAAATCATATCTTTCCAAGATTTGAAGATCCCCAAGTATAAATAGGACTTCCCAAGACCTAAAAAAGGTTCCTTCACATAATTTTAGAAGAGAGAGAGATTGGAAATCGCAGGGAATAGAGAAAACTTGAAGAGCACTCCAGAAATTGAAGATCGAAGATCACGGGTTTATGATTTTCATGTTCTTCGTTTCTATGACTTTTTATTTCTCTGTTTTGTTGGAACTTAGTATGATTGTCTAAGTTCTCTGTGGATTCTAGGGTTTGAAACATTGTAGATTCTCATTCAATACATTATGTAATTCGATTTTCCTTTTTCATTGATGTTCTGATTTCATTTGGGTTTTCATTAATTATATGATATTGCCATTAAATGTGATTTGAATCGATAGTTTGTGAACCGAGAGGTCTAGCTTGTCAATTAAGATGCAAATAAATCAGATTTATTAAAACGATTGTCCGAGAGGAAATTGAACTTTTGAAGGGTTTAAAAATCTAAGGTTTTTAATCAAGAGTAAAAGTCTTTTGTACGTCCGAGAGGAGTCACATGATCTTTTATTTCCATGTTATGGTTTAGAGTCCGAGAGGATCACCTGATAATATATTCGCGATTAACTCACATCTCTGGAAATTAAACTTGGAATTGAATTGCATAATTAATTGTTTGATTATTCTTCAATGTGGATTGCCCTAGAATCCTAATTTCTCCATAAATTCTCTAAATTTAATATTTTTAATTACTTATTAAATATTGCTTTTCAATATTGCCTAGGAATTAATAACCAAAATCAATTACCGATTTGTCTAGATAGTAGTACGATATTCATGTTTTAGTGCTTGATTATACTTCGATCCTGCAATCTTCGAGATCGATAAATTATTACTTGCCCTCTGCAGTGGTCTGTACACTTGCAGAATAGCGCGTTGTGAAACGTGCTATCAAGTTTTTGGCGCCGTTGCCGGGGATTGCACAGATTTATAATTAACATTAATTCCGATATTACACTATTTACTCTAGATTTTATTTTACGCATTGTTATTTTATCTCCCAATTTCTTTTCTGTGTTGTTCATTGTGTGTTCTCCTGCAGGTAGTATATGTGAACCAGGTCAAAAGGTCCAGCACTTGAACCTATAGATCCGGAGATCGAGTCTACCTGTCGAAGGAACACTGCACAAAGAAAGTTAGCGTTTCCTATGGCTGACGATCAGGCGACACAGATTGCTGAGCTGCAGAGGCAGCTGCAAGAGATGAATCTGAGATTTCAGGAGCGTCAGGCTCCAGAAATACCACGGTAGCCCACTATAGATGAGATGTACGAGCCGATGACCGATAGGCATCGTAATGCGGACTTTGGACTGAAGGTGGACTCACCTAATTTCGAGCTGAAGACTGGTCTGATACACACTGCTCAACAGAACCAGTTTGGGGGATCTCCGTCTGAGGATCCTCATTTGCATGTCCAGCAATTTCTGCTACTCTACGACACAGTTAAGCAGAATCAGGTGCCAGACGACTACATCCGGCTACGCCTCTTCTCTTTCACACTGCGCGACAGAGCTCTGTCATGGTATCTGTCACTGAACCGCAGTGAGATCTCATCCTGGGAGGAGCTCTGTAAACTATTCCTGATCCAGTTCTTTCCGCCGAGCAAGACCATCAAACTACAGATGCAGATAGGCCAGTTCAGGCAGTTCTCGGGGGAAACTCTTTATGAGGCATGGGAGCATTTCAAGGAGTTGCTTTGCTCCTGCCCATGCCATGGATACACTGAAAGACAACAGGTCTGCTATTTCTATGCGGGACTTGATGAGGAGACTCAGAAGCATGTCAGAGCTTCAACTGGAGGGTCCATTACTGCTATACCTCCACATGAAGGATTACAGCTGCTAGAAACGATGGCGAAGAGTGAATTTAATTGGCCAGCAGACAGAAAGGAGCGCAGGATAATAGCAGCAGTTGATGATACTGGGGACCTAGCTGCTGAAATAAAGCTGATGAGACAGGAGGTAGCTGCTTCTACAAAGTCTATGGAGATTCGCCTTATCATCCTAACAACTGGAACCACCCAAATTTCTCCTATGGAAATCCGAACAACGCCTTGCAGCCTCCGCCTGGGTTTGCTGCAAATCATGGGGTAGCAAATGAACCTAAGGAGCCGAGTATGAGAGAGCTCCTGACTCAGTTCATCTCAGCTTCCAATGCCAAGACCACAAAAATGGAGGGAGAAATTTCTCAGCTACAGAATGGTATGGGGGAGATGGGGAAGCACATGAAGCAGATGGACACTCAGATATCTCAGATTGCCAATGTTCTGGGAAATCAGCATACTCCTGGACAATTCCCCAGTAACACTATTGTAAATCCCAAGGACCACTGCAATGCCATCACTACTCGCAGTGGGAAGGGATATGAGGCCCATCTATGCTTGTCGACACGCCACCCGTGCAACCTGAAATTGCACAGCCTGCTCCTGTTCTTCCTGCAGAAGAACAGACTCAAAAGAGCAAGGGTACTCGTCCTGAAGACAGTACCACACAGGCCGGCCCGATTGCTGTACCTTTTCCTCAGAGGTTTGCTAAGAAACAGAAGGAGGAAAGGTATAAGCGATTTTTGGAGCACATGAAGAAAATCCACATCAATCTTCCCTTGATTGAGGTGGTACAGGAGATCCCTGGGTATATGAAGTTTCTGAAAGACATGGTTACCCAGAAGAAGCCCTTTGGCGCATTTGAGACGGTAAATCTCTTTGAGGAATGCAGCGCCATTATTCAGAAAAAGATGTCGGTTAAGAGATCAGATCCGGGATGTTTCTCGATCACGTGTGTGATTGGTGGACAGAGTTTCGAGCAGGTCCTATGTGACTCAGGGGCTAGCATCAATCTGATGCCCCTTTTAATTTTCAAGAAACTCCGGATCGGGAACATCAAACCGACCACCATCAGACTCCAGATGGCGGATTGTTCTGTGAACTACCCTAAAGGGGTGGTTGAGGATGTCTTAGTGAAAGTTGGGGAATTTATTTTCCCAGCTGATTTTGTGGTCCTAGACATGGAAGAGGATCGCAACATTCCTCTGATTCTTGGGTGACCCTTCCTCCACACTGCTGACGCCCTGATAGACGTGAAGAAAGGAGAGCTGACATTGAGGGTGAATGACGAGAAGATTACTTTCTCCATCTACAAAGCCATGGAGCGACATGACTCCGACGACTGCTTCGAGGAGTGCGACATGGTTCAGGTTTTGTATTCCTGTGATCCTTCATTTATTTCTACTGATTCTCTAGACTATGGGGTACAAAATTCTGTTTATTCTTGTGATGACCTGTATGATGCTTGTGATGAGTTGCTAGAATCTGTTCTAGCATTAGATGATGCAGGTGTAAAGAGTAAGGTGGAAAGCGCTCACTTTCTGAAGCTAAGGAGCGAGGAGGAAGAAGAGGAGGCTCGCAAGAAGGTGCTAAGACCGGAGGAGAAGAAAGAGCCACCTAAGCTGGAGCTGAAGCCTCTACCGGACCACCTGAGGTATGCATATTTGGGTGAAAATGACACGTATCCGGTAATCGTATCTGCTACCCTTTCTACTAGTCAGTTAGATAGATTACTGAGGGTATTGAGGGACCACCAATCTGCTATTGGGTGGTCATTATCTGACATCAAGTGTATTAGCCCTTCTATCTGTATGCACAGGATCTTACTTGAGGATGGATATAAGCCTAAGGTGCAACCGCAACAAAGGCTAAATCCAATTATGCAGGAAGTGGTGCGGAAGGAGGTGATGAAGCTTCTGGATGCTGGCATGATCTATGTCATTTCAGACAGTGAATGGGTGAGCCCCACCCAAGTGGTGGCCAAAAAGGGGGGAACGACTGTCATTAAGGACGAGAGTGGCCAGGAGATCGCTCACAGGCCTGTCACAGGCTGGAGGATGTGCATCGACTACAGAGCACTTAACAGTGCTACACGTAAGGACCACTTTCCCTTACCTTTTATTGATCAGATGCTGGATAGGTTAGCGGGGTATGAATTTTACTGTTTCTTAGATGGTTATTCTGGATATAACCAAATAGTGATAGCCCCTGAGGACCAGCATAAGTCTGCTTTTACGTGTTCGTATGGTATATTTGCTTATAGACGCATGTCTTTTGGTTTATGTAATGCTCCTGCTACATTTCAAAGATGCATGATGTCTATTTTTAGTGGACTCGTAGAAAACATCATGGAAATATTTATGGATGATTTTTCAGTGTTTGGTCATTCATTTGATAACTATTTAGAAAACCTGACCACTGTCTTGCAGCGCTGTCAAGAAACTAACCTTGTTTTAAATTGGGAAAATGTCATTTCATGGTAAAAGAGGGTATTGTTCTTGGCCATAAAGTTTATGTTGCAGGTTTGGAGGTAGATCGCGCCAAAATTGTGGCGATCTCAAAGTTGCCACCGCCCACCAATGAGAAGTCAGTAAGAAGTTTTCTGGGGCATGCAGGCTTCTACCGGAGGTTTATAAGGGAGTTTTCAAAAATCTCTAAACCTCTTAGTGCTTTACTCATGAAAGATGCAAAATTTGTGTCTGATGAAAATTATCTGCAGGCTTTCGAGAAACTGAAGCTGGCCCTGACAACCGCCCCAGTTCTCATTTCACCAGACTGGTCAGAGCCATTCGTCTTGATGTGCGATGCCAGTGATACAACAGTTGGAGCTGCTCTGGGGCAGACAAGGAACAAAATTTTTTGAGTGATTCACTACGCCAGCAAGACCTTGGATGAAGCTCAGGTGAACTACACTACTACTGAGAAAGAGCTACTGGCTGTGGTCTTTGCCTTCGACAAGTTTCGAGCATACCTGGTTGGGGCAAAGACGGTGGTGTACACGGATCACGCTGCGATCCGATATTTTTCGCGAAGAAGGAGGCAAAGCGGCGGCTGATCCGGTGGATCCTGCTGCTGCAGGAATTCGACATGGAAATTAAAGACCGGAAGGGCTGTGAGAATGTGGTAGCAGACCACCTTTCAAGACTGGAGAATCCGGTGGAGGGAGATGACCCGAAGATCCGGATCACTGAGGTGTTTCCAGATGAGCAGCTGCTTGCTGTGGAGGAGATAGATCCATGGTATATGGATCTTGTGAATTTTTTGGTTGCAGGAGTCTTACCACCTGATATGACTTCTCATCAGAAGAGGAAATTCTTGCATGACTGCAAGTTTTATTACTGGGACGAGCCATTCCTCTACCGCCGATGCGCTGATATGGTGATCCGGTGATGCATCGGGGCGCAGGAGCGGGAAAAGATAATGGGGGACTGCCATTTATCCCCCTACGAGGCCACTGTGCGCCAAATAGAACAACCGTAAAATTCCTCACCAGTGGATTTTACTGGCCTACTATTTATCGCGACTGTCAGAGATTCGTGGCCAGCTGCGATAGGTGTCAGAGGATGGGGGGCATCTCGAAGAAGGATGGGATGCCACAGAAGTTCATACTGGAAATAGAGTCGTTCGATGTGTGATCGATGCTAAATCTGCATACAATTCATAGCATAGAGAAAATACATTTATAAAACCCAGAGGTTGTCGAACCCACAGGGATAGTGCTAATCATATACTGAATATGGTTTTCAGATCTTTTGTTTGGGTAAATCAATTCAAAAGGGTTTTGAGTTTTTCAAAGCAAGGAAATTAAAGGATGGAATTCAAATATTAAAAAGCACAGATTCTAGGGAAATCTACCAAACTGATCAACATGCAAGAATTAAATATTCAAACCCATAAAACACAATTTTGGTGGAAAACCTTTTATTGTGGAATTAATTCCTTGGTCGGGCAATTAAAACCTAAATTACTAATTAGTGATCTATCTCCTCTCGGTCTCAAAATACACCAATTAATCAATTTCATACAGATCTATATTTTCCTACAATTGAAATCTTCTTGGTCGGACAGATAATCAAAAGTATTAAACTCTCACTTCCTATTTTTGATTTTCACCTCTCGGTCCTTCAATCAATAACTAAAACCTATCCCAATTTTCATCTCTCGATCCTTCAATTGAAAATAGATTTGAAATAAAAACAAAGAGTTTAAACCAATACAAGGGTTTGAATAAATAAATCTAAGCAAGCATCACAGATGGAGAAACCCTAGAACCTATTTAGGGTTCTAGCCTAACATATTGAAAGTAAACATCACTACAAAAAAATTGGTCTATAATGGCGACATAAATTATCACTATAAATATGAATTTTGTCACTGTAGCATCTTAGTGACAATATTGTGTGTCGTCGCTATGTCGTGGCCACTGAATAGTGGCTAAAGGGTTTAGCGACGAACTACGATAGTCGTCACTATTGCTCTATTTTATTATGACTCCAATTTTCATCACTAATTCACTATTAATTAGTTACAAACTATAATCGTCACTAAAATGTCATGATATAGCCGCACAGATGTGTTGTCACTAAATAAACATGTTTTAGCCACTATAATAATTATCACTAAAACTTTATAATATAGTAGCATAATTTGTCGTCACTAAAATATCATTATATAGTTACACATAAGTGTTGTCACTAAATAAACACCTTTTAGCCACGACACTAATAATTACAAAAACTTCGAATTTAGTAGCAAAAATTGTCGTCACTAAAATACCTAGTCGTTGTTGACAAGATCATCTGAACCCACCTACACCGTACCTAACCGTCGGTCGAGCCACCACTGAGCCGCAATGCCTTGAACCACACCCAACCATTGAACTGCATCTAGCCTACCACCACCGAGCCACAACCAACAATCGACTGAGTCCACCGGCATCGTGCCGCACCACGAGCAATTAGAACCACCGATTCATCATCGCACCGCACCGCACCTATGAATAATTAGGACCCTGCACATAGTCACATAAAAAATTAATAGTTAGTGCTTCCAACAGGATTCGAACATTTTACCTCTTAATTTAATCATTTATATCTATCCACTGCACCAAATGATTAATTATTAATATTTTGGATAGTTAATATATATAAGGTAATAGTGACTATCTATCTAAACTTAATAAATTTATGGAATCTATTTCACACTTTATAAATTTAAATCTTGACAATCTTATAAATTAAAAAATTACTATCACAAAAGCGAATTCTAAAAAATAAAACTAAAATATAAATATTGATAAAATGAGATTTTATACAATTTTTAATTAAAAAACTACTACACAATATTCATTTTTACTTCATTATTTAGAATTTGTCGAAGTGGTGGTAGTTTTTTAATTTATAAGATTACTAAGAATTGAATTTGATTAAAAAATAAGTTTTAATAAAAAAATATAACGTAAGATTTTAATTTATGTTAAACATAAATTTTTCATAATTATGTAATTAAAATTTTAATTTAACTAAACAATTTAAAATTTACGCATTATTTAATATTTTGAATACATAATTTACTCATAAAAAATTCAATAATCTTAATTAATTGTGTGTATTTATTTAAATACATGATTAAATTTTTAATTCAATCTGAATTTTAGATTAATTACACATTTTGAATCTTATCACCTTTAAATAGATTAATTTTTAATATAGTAACATAATTTTCAATCATATTTTAAATATTTTTAAATTTAAATTTTTATTAATATTTATAACTCATATACAAATATTTATATAATTTAATTACTTAAATATATAAAGTCAATATTCAATTATTATATAATTGCCACATCAAGAATTTTGTTTAATATGGGTAAATATCATAATAGTCTTAACCAAAAATGCAATAAAATCTTAACAGTGTTAAGTTGGTGGGAATCAAATTACTTAATAAATATAATGTAGGATATAATTTCATATATTTGGAAGTATGTAATAGAATTTCATAAAATTTAAAAGTTTTAGATATTACGTAACCAAAAACAAATTGATGGCTTATATAAATTATTACTAATGAACTAGTGGAGTTAATAAAATTTTTAAGTTTTATTAAAACATAATAAAAAATATTATTATTATCGAATTCAGTGATAATATATTAAATTATCACTATTTATAATTTATTGTAATAAATCTGGTTACCGTCACTATAAAATTTATTTAGCAACAAAATAAATTATTGTCACTGACTTTAGTGACGGTAAATACTAACAACATAGGAAATTGTCACAAATTGAAAAATATTGCGATGAAAAAATTAATCGTAGCTAAAATAGTATTTTTAGTTATAAAAAAGTTATTGTCACTAATATTAGTGACAATAAATATTGACAACTTATAAAATTGTCACAAATCATATTTTTTGTGACGAGAAAATTTATTGTTACAGTAGATATATGTTTAGTAACAAAAATATTATTGTCACTAACTTTAGTGACATTAAATATTTGCAGCTAATAAAATTATCACAAATCATATTTGTTGTGACAAAAGAATTTATTGTTGCTATACATATATGTTTAGTCACAAAAATATTATTGCCACTAGCTTTAGTGACAATAAATATCCGCAACTAATTAAATTGTCACAAATTACATTTTTTGTGACAAAATGCATAATTGTTACTAAAAATGTGTTTTTAGCCACAAAAATTTAAATGTCACGACCATTACTGTCACTACACATAATTTTTTTTGTAGTGCATTGTAGGGAAAAATAAAGATTGCATTAAAAAGTAAAGGTTCAACAAATAAAAGTAAAGAGGAATTCTAAAGAAAACAGAAAATAAAGGTGTAAAAACTAAAAAGAAGGCTGAAGGGTTTAAAAAGAGGGTGCTCTGAATTCTGAGCTAATTATGAGTTTATATAGAAGTAGGGTTGAGGCCTTGGATGGATATCTTCAAAAGGTATGATTGATTGCTTCCAAATTGATGTATATCTTGTTCCCCAAGTAATTCTCGCCCAAAATATATGAAAATCTTGCCAAATCTCGCCAAAACAGTCTGTCTCGGCCGAGATGGCCCTTGCCACGGCCGAGATGGCTTCATTTCGGTCGAAACAGAGACGTTTCCGCCACTTCCGACCCTTCTGCGCAGTCTCACGGTCTTGGCCATAACTTTTACATCCAAACTCCGATTATTCCGATTCTAGTTGCGTTGGAAAGCTAACTCAAAGATCTTTCAAATGCCATGCTTCATTAGCTCAGATTCTAATGGTGGAAGAAGTAGTGACTGTTTCTTTAAACATCTGCTGCTTTCGGTACTGGTTCTCCATTGGATTTGGCCTAAAACCTGTGAAATCTCACCATGACAAGCATAATACCCTCTAATATACACTCATGCTCAGTTTATTCAAG
Organism: Plectranthus barbatus; assembly: GCA_026898455.1. NCBI lineage: Eukaryota > Viridiplantae > Streptophyta > Magnoliopsida > Lamiales > Lamiaceae > Plectranthus > Plectranthus barbatus. The sequence goes on along the minus strand of JAPKLW010000899.1, from coordinate 257,951 downwards.
AAAATATACTAAAATGCATAAAACAAAAGAAAAACAAAGTGATAAGAGAGTAGAAAAACGAGCTTATCAAACCCCCCAAACTTAAACACTTGATTGTCCTCAATCAACAAAAGAAAGAATCAAAAGTTCAAGCAGAAGAGTAGTGCAATGCCTCACAAGATTCATCACATTCAAACTCGTAAATCTACTAAACATCAGCATTTTTGAAAGAATCAGAAAATCTGTAAACTATGGAAGACTCACAAGGGAAGTGTTTCGCTCATTCACTCAAGTGTTTAGGATAATTATGAGATCACACAAAAGTCATGCAAATCAAGTTCTACCATAGGCTTGCAAATATTCTAAATCTCCACTGCAAATATGTGCACACAAGTCTAAGATCAGAAAGGACTTTATTCAAGGTTGTAATTTAGGCTTTTTAGTGAAAGGTAGGGAAATATTTGGCCAAGTGACTCAAAATCAAATTCATTGCATCCACTTCATCAATCTCAACTCACTATCTATTCATATCTACCCAACTCCTTAGATTTTCAACACAAACCATGGCTCTTTTATTTCTTTTTCTCTCTTTTTTTTTTCTTTTTCACACATATCCTTTTATGCTCTTAAACAATTTTGAATATTCATTTGAGCTTATAAGGATTAACAAACACATCAACTATTTATTTTCTTTATCTTTTTTTTCTAGAGCCCAACCTTATCTTTTGCTTTTACCCTTCTAATAATATCTTATCCTTCTCAAACAAATCCCAACCCACTCTCATAGACAAGAGTTGATTCCCCTATTTATTTCCAACTCATAGACAAAGAAAGAAAATATCATAGGCTCAAAAGGGCTGACTAGGGATAACATTCAATTAGGACAGTGTATGGGAAAATAGGCTAAACAAAGATGGCCTAAAATCACTTCCTAAACCTGTGCACACTAGCAGTCTTGAAAAAGAAACAAAGCAAGTTCTAGAGAAATTCAACAATGCAGACACACTCACAATCGATTTTCAGGCTAAAAAACTCACACTAGGGACAAGTTTTCTTCCACAGTAAACATCAAATCATCATCTATCTCATGCCAACGCAAGTATCAAAACAAGAAATCATGCGGTATTCACATTCGTAGGCATACTCGACCACTATCACAATCAATGCAAACCAAGTCAATCAATTCAAATCTCGCATAAAAAGTTCTAGGGTTCAATCATGCTCAAGTTCTACTTCTCGCGTTTTATTCAAAAATTTATTCATGTAGAAATTTAAACAAAGCAAATAAAAGATAGAAAAGAGTTTCAAAACCCTTAAATCTTCATCCCCCCAAACTTATTCGAAAGTCAGAGAGAATAAGTTTGAAAGTCAGATTCAGAGTTCGAAACTGTACCTGATTTTTTTGCCTCAGACACCAACTTTTTATCCTCCATCTTCAGACTCCTGACCGGCGTGGATTTGTGTCTGCTGGCACTCCATCTTGGTCGTGGCGAACATCATCTCGGTCGGGATGGAGCCTTCTTGTCGACCCTTATCGGTCAAAGTATTCCACGTCTCGGGCTTCTGTCTCGGCCGTGGCAAGCTCTGCCTCGGCCGGGACAGACTTCGAATTTTTTTTTTCAAAAGACAATAAAAGTGAAGTAACAGTATAACAAAATGTAATACGAAATAAAATAAAGAAAACGAAAAAACGTAATGGGTTACCTCCCATTCAGTGCCTTATTTACCGTTGTGGCTCGACTCTACCTGTGAATCTCATCAAGGAGGTTGGAATATGTATTGCAACAACCGCATCAATTGAATGTTTGATGGAGCAGAGTAGGCGGTCTTGCAATCAAGATAGTATGAATCAGGAGGCTTCAGTTTGTTTCTTTTTGCAACGGCCTCCAAATCCTTCAGAAATTTCCTTTGGTCCACTCCTTTGACTCTTGCTTGATCGCCCTCTCCTTTGTGTACTGGAGTGACCACATCAATTGAATCAGACAGCTCAGCCTCAACTTGTTCTTCTTGGTTTTCAGCCACTTTCACTTCAATGTCCTCCTTGACTATGCATGCTTCAGTGTCTGGCTTTACTCTGGACAGGATGTCGTCAATGATTGACTCATTAGCCTTTACGACTTTGTTTCTCTCATTGATCCATGCTGATGATGGCTGGACTCTGGACAGGACTTCATCAATGATTGACTTCTTGGGCTGAGCCGGATTAACCTCTTGAAGTGCAACCTGCCTCTCTTGTATTTCTCTCAATTCTTTCCTCAGTAAATAGGCTTCAGTGACCAGTATTCGTTGCTCTTCAAGAGTCAAATCGACATCATTCACCATCTTCTCCTCATTCCTCGTATTTTTACACCTGCGCAGAAAACGAGGAAGGAATCAGGCTGTCCCGACCATTTTGGACTTTATCTCGGCCAGGACTGAGGTTTTTATCTCGACCGTGGCAGATGATATCACGGCCGGGATAGGTAACTCGTCTCGATCGTGGTGGGACTCACCTCGGCCGAGATAGACGCGACTCAAAGAAAATCACGCGAATTGAAACACAGTAACAGACCCAAAAAAATAAAAATGAAAACAACACCACTCGAAAATCAAAGAAAGAGTACAACCCAATCCAGAAGTTCTTCAACTATCCAGTAACGACTCGCCGTCTGACTATCCCCGGCAACGGCGCCACTTTGATCGATGCTAAATCTGCATACAAATCATAGCATAGAGCAAATACATTTATAAAACCCAGAGGTTGTAGAACCCACAGGGATAGTGCTACGAAGGGGAATCATATACTGAATATGGTTTTCAGATCTTTTGTTTGGGTAAATCAATTCAAAAGGGTTTTGAGTTTTTCAAAGCAAGGAAATTAAAGGATGGAATTCAAATATTAGAAAGCACAGATTCTAGGGAAATCTACCAAACTGATCAACATGCAAGAATTAAATATTCAAACCCATAAAACACAATTTTGGTGGAAAACCTTTTATTGTGGAATTAATTCCTTGGTCGGGCAATTAAAACCTAAATTACAAATTAGTGATCTATCTCCTCTCGGTCTCAAAATACACCAATTAATCAATTTCATACAGATCTAGATTTTCATACAATTGAAATCTTCTTGGTCGGACAGATAATCAAAAGTATTAAACTCTCACTTCCTATTATCGATTTTCACCTCTCGGTCCTTCAATCAATAACTAAAACCTATCCCAATTTTCATCTCTCGATCCTTCAATTGAAAATAGATTTGAAATAAAAACAAAGAGTTTAAACCAATACAAGGGTTTGAATAAATAAATCTAAGCAAGCATCACAGATGGAGAAACCCTAGAACCTGTTTAGGGTTCTAGCCTAACATATTGAAAGTAAACATTGTAGGGAAAAATAAAGATTGCATTAAAAAGTAAAGGTTCAACAAATAAAAGTAAAGAGGAATTCTAAAGAAAACAGAAAATAAAGGTGTAAAAACTAAAAATAAGGCTGAAGGGTTTAAAAAGAGGGTGCTCTGAATTCTAAGCTAATTATGAGTTTATATAGAAGTAGGGTTGAGGCCTTGGATGGATATCTTCAAAAGGTATGATTGATTGCTTCCAAATTGATGTATATCTTGTTCCCCAAGCAAATCTCGCCCAAAATATATGAAAATCTCGCCAAAACAGTCTGTCTCGGCCGAGATGGCCCTTGCCATGGCCGAGATGGCTTCATTTCGGTCGAAACGGAGACGTTTCCGCCACTTCCGACCCTTCTGCGCAGTCTCACGGTCTTGGCCATAACTTTTGCATCCAAACTCCGATTATTCCGATTCCAGTTGCATTGGAAAGCTAACTCAAAGATCTTTCAAATGTCATGCTCCATTAGCTCAGATTCAAACGGTGGAAGAAGTAGTGACTGTTTCTTTGAACATCTGCTGCTTTCGGTACGGGTTCTCTATTGGATTTGGCCTAAAACCTGCGAAATCTCACCATGACAAGCATAATACCCTCTAATATACACTCATGCTCAATTTATTCAAGAAAATATACTAAAATGCATAAAAGAAAAGAAAAACAAAGCGATAAGAGAGTAGAAAAACGAGTTTATCAATGTGTGGGGTATTGATTTCATGGGACCATTCCCTAAGTCCCATGGATATCAATACATCCTGTTAGCTGTGGATTATGTGACCCGGTGGGTAGAGGCTATCCCCACTGTGACTAGCAATTCCAAGATGGTGCTGAGGTTCTTGCAGAAAAATATTCCGACCCGTTTTGGAGCACCGCGCGCACTACTGAGTGATGGGGGGTCACATTTCAAAAACAGATGGCTGGGGAGTTTACTGGCCAAATATGGAGTTCATCATAAGGTCACATCTCCATATCACCCCCAAGCCAACGGGCAAGCCGAATTGGCGAACCGGGAGATAAAGCAGATCCTAGAAAAATCTGTGGTTTCTAGGAAAGACTGGGCCAATCGTCTGGATGATGCTATGTGGGCCTACAGGACTGCATTCAAGACCGCAATTGGTATGTCACCTTACCAATTGGTGTTTGGAAAGGCATGCCACCTACCAGTAGAATTGGAGCACAAGGCGTATTGGGCGGTGAAGAAGATCAATTGGGACTTGAAGACTGCATCTGAGCAGCGATGTCTACAATTGACTGAGTTAGAGGAATTCCGGGCTGAGGCATATGAGAGCTCCAGACTGTACAAGGAGCGCGCCAAGAGGTTCCACGACCGGCGTATTCGCAGCCGCAGTTTCAATCCGGGGGATCAGGTACTTGTCTTTAACTCTCGACTTTGGCTATTTCCTGGTAAACTTAAGTCTAGATGGTCTGGTCCTTATATCATTGAAAAAGTTTACTCTAATGGCACACTAGACTTGGTAGGATCTGATGGCACACACTTCACCGTTAATGGTCATAGAGTGAAAACTTATCTGCAATCTGAGTCCGTGTCTGCCGTTCTGAACTTTATCTCTCTGACTCTTAAAGTGTTTCTGAGTTGTCTAGCTACAGACAGTAAATAAAGCGCTTGTTGGGAGGCAACCCAACCTATCTCTGGTTTTGTATACAGTTTTGGTCATTTTTGAAGTTAGAACTTGTTTTATTTGGTTTGTTATGCTTTTGTTTTGAGTTGGTCTACCCCATTTTCCATAGTTTACGTTCACTTTTGGTTGTTGAGTTCATTGGGTGCAGGAAAGGAGATCAAAATGCGAAAATATGTTGAGGAATGCAAACTCGGCGACCCAACTACACGATCGGTGATCGTCGATCGGGAATGTGGATCGCCGAGTTCCCCGTCAAATTCTGGCCAGTTCGAAATGAACTCGGCGACCCGAAATCAACATCGGCGATCGCCGATGTTGCTGGTTGGGTCGCCGAGCTCGCCATTTTTCAACATTTATTTCGGCACAAAATCGACGACCCATTTACGAACTCGGCGATCGCCGATTTCGTAAACGGGTCGCCGAAATCGACATTTTCTGAAATTTCCTTCGGCACAAATTTGGTGACCCATCTGCAAACTCGGCGATCGCCGATCGGGTTCTGGGTCGCCGAATTTGCTTTAAACCCCAAATTCTGAACGGGTTTCACACATTCACCCACAACTCCACCAACACTTCCCACACCCACGAAACTTCTCTCTACAAATTCGAATTCACCTTTCAATATCTCACAAATTCCTCTTGCACACTACCATCCCATCACATTAGCAAGAGTCCTATCCGAGTGGTTCGAACGATTTCGCCCAAGAAGTCACAAATCCCCAATTTCTAGGTTTTCCTCTTTTGGTTCAATTTTGCTTCGATTCTCAGGTAATTCTTCATCCTTTCTTGTGTTTAATGTTGTTTCTAGGGCTCATATATAGTTGTACTTACATTCTCGTTACTAAATTGCATGTTTAGAATATTGCTTTGAATTTTGTCGATGGAATTTCTAATAATTGTTAGGTTGAATGTGTATTGCCTCTATGAATTCTTATGGAATAATTATGAGCATTCGAACGTTCTATTCGGCATTTGCATGTTAATTCCACTTTGATTTTAGTAATTATGGGTTATATTTTAGTTTGGGGGACTTGGGTGATTGCTGTTCATCAAGGGCATGATTTAACTATGAGTGATGTTGCTATTGAATTTCTGAGTTGAATAATGGGTTGTTTGGTTCTTTAACTTCATTTGGCATGGGAATCAAATGAGTGCACTTATACTTAGTTGAATTTTGGGGTTAATTTTCTCTTTTTCCTTTGGTTATGTTCAATTGTGTTTTGTTTGCATTCAATATTATGTTCTTGTTGGTTGATGCTTAGTATTCCTTTGTAGGCTTCTATGGCACCTCGACGCCGCATTGAGTCTACCAGGCCGAAATCATACGGGATCCAACTCCATGGTTTGGATCTTCACCACAAATTCAAAGCCTTGGTAGAGAAAGGGGTTGACGCAACCCGATACCCAGATGTCGACGCTCTTCAGGCGCTGGGGCTCTACGATAATGTCAAAGAGTTATTCTCAAACATCGGTTGGCACCCCCTTCTGGAGCTCGAGGACCCAACCTACCGGCGTTTCACTTTGGAGATCCTCACTACATTTGAGCTCACTACCTCGGGCCGGACCACACCAACAGGAGCTACATTCCGGGCCCTAAATGAGGACCGCACCCTTACCACTAAGGAGATAAACAGGGCCTTCGGGGTCCCCAACATTGGTGTGTACACCAAACCAAGAGGCTTCGATGCTAATGTCTTCTGGCCTGCCATCTCCGAAAATGACAGCCCAGCTTGGGAATCCGGCAAGTGCAAAACGTCCATGATTCGGAACCCTATTTTCCGGATCATTCAGCGGATTCTGGCACACACTCTTTTTGTTAGGAAGGATAACAGCTCGATGAGGGACGTCGAGCTTATGGCAATGCATTGCATGCTCCATGGGCAGGCCCTCAATTTTGCCCAACTATTTTTACTACAGTCCAGTCGGGCATCCTCTTCCAGCCGTGGCTCGATCTGTATTGGGGGGCTGTGGACCCACCTCATTCTGGCGATGGGAATCGATCCGGGAGTGCACCAGGCCAAACCATTGACAAAGTTGACAATTCAGAAGTTGGTTGCCCTCCGATTCCTCCAGACTGGTCATCCACCCTACCTCCTCTACCAGCGCACACCGCCGCCCTTCCCACTACCAAATCTCGAGCTCACTAATGTAGGGATTCGCCAATACCGCCAGAACTGGAAGATGGATACATTGGCTCACATGGAAGCCGTTCAGTCCGCCGCAGACGCTATAGCGAGGCAGCCTCCCCTCTGTCCCACCGGAGGAGGTGAGGGAGGATGCTGGAGGCCACGAGCATGGTTCTGACCGGGGGCAGTCCGACTAGCAGCCGTGCCGCATTCTGAAAGGAGGTTCCTCCCGGGGGACACAGAGGGACACCTCCACTTTCTACAAGCGTCGCACACATCGTGTGGCGTTTGAGGACCAACTGAGTCGCCTGGAGCAGCAGTGGGACGACTAGAACACGCAGCTTCAGGCCCTGTCAGCAGCTCAGACTGCCTCCTCCACTGAGCGCCGTTCTTTTGAGGTGGAGCAGCGGCAGGAGTGGACAGCTCGACGATCCTTCGAGGATCAGCAGAGGGAGCAGTGGTCGGCGCAGCAGCATCACTTTGAATGGCAGTAGGAGGAGTGGGAGGCGCAGCAGCAGCACTTTGCGCTGGAGAGGGCACGATGGGAGCAGCAGCAGGCAACTGAGGAGCAGATGCGCCAGTTCATGGCTCGTTTCCCGCAGTACTGGCCCCCACCACAGTGAGGTTTCCACACATCTCTGTGATCTTTTTCCCACAAACTTATTATATCCTGTGTATTGAATAAGTTTGGGGGGGATGTGATCGGTCGATGTGTATCTTTTCTCTTTTTATCCTCATGTCTCTTTTACTGCCTAATCTGATCCTAATTGTGGTTAACTGTACTTGAACTTGATTGGCTAGTGGAACTAGCAATTTGTATTCAATTTGTATCATTTACTTTCCTATTATTTGCTTTTGGTAATTGTTGTTGGGCCTGTAATCGTAAATCTTTATATGGGAAGGGAATGAAATGACTGTTTTTATCTGCATTATTGATCAAGTTTATGATGACAACATTTTATTTCTCGTGAGACTTATACTGATAACTTGCACATAAATTGGTAAGGTGTGGACTGTTACGAAATTGATTTTGGCCTTTGAAATAAGCTTATAGCCTGTGAGAATTGAGCCTGTGGTTGTTTCACTAAGAGTATGTCGATGTACACTTGATCTCTAGAACTTGCTCTGGTTTCTTGCTCAAAACTGCATAGGAGAGTGTCAAGGATTTAGAAATGATCTTAGGCCATCGTTTCATAAGCCACAATGAACCCAAACACTAACCCGATACATACTCCTTTGTTAGCCCAGTTGAGCCCGAAAACTTTTCTTTCTTAACCCGGATGATAGGAGGTGTGGATGGAATAGTAAGGGTATCCAATGATGTTAGGTGGTGGAAGTAGGGTCTTTACATGTAAGTAGTCCAAACATTTCAATGGACAAGTATGTTAGTACAAGTATAGTGCACAATGAGTGCATCAGTGTCTTTGAATAAGTCAGTGTAGTTTATGTCCAAAAGAATCCTTCAGTGGACAATATATATAAAAAATAAAATATAAAAAAAATTAAAAAAAACCGAGTAATGCACAGGATGTGCAGGGTATTTGTGTTAGATTTATAGAGTGTGCATAATTGTCTGTTAAATTAGTGCACAAGAGTTTTTTTTCATATAATGGGTTCGTCGTTGAGTCCAAATCCTATTGAACTGCTCTTGATGGGATGCGTCTGTTTCAGTTACTGTTATAGTTTTTTTTGAGTCAGTTGGTTCCTACAGATGGTATGTGATGAGGAATAGTCGAAGTGAATGGAGTTATAAGGTTGTAATTATTTAGTCACTTAGCCAAATTTTCCATACCCTTCACCAATGTGCCTACATTAGAACCCAAGATAAAGACCTTTTTAATCTTTATCCTAGCACTCCCACAGTCAGTGGAGAGTTTAGACGATGAGCAAGCCTATGGTAGGAAAGTTGTGCAGCTGACAATTTGAGTGTATACACTAGCCTTTCCTACAATTCGAGCGAAATATGAGTGATACACTATCTTGTGAGAAGCAGACTTTTAGAGGCCGGGATTGAGATTGTTTTGTTTGCACTAAATTGATGAGTGATGCAGTGTTGGTGTGGGAATCACAACCCCGTTTTGAGTCTGAAACATCTAATGATCAAATAATGCACCCCCTCGTGTTTATCTTGTTTTTGTATTTGTTTTTCCTCATTGTTCGAGGACGAACAATAGTTTAAGTTTGGGGGGTTGATAAACACTCACTTTGTGCATTTTACTGATACAGATTAGCTCACTTTTGACCTCAGATTGAATTATTACGTGATATTTTCATGCATTATCTTTATTCTTTAAGGAGATATTACGTTTGGTTTGGTTTGTGGTTATTTATGCAGATTTCATGCACATTTGAGTTGATTTCGAGACTTAATCAAGTACCCTGGGGCTAATCGATGCTAACTTGCATCGAGAAAAGGAAGGAGTTAGAAAATACCGAAGGACTCGCCGAATTTGTGTTCGTGACGAATTCGGCGACCCAAATGACGCACTCGGCGATTGCCGAGTTTGCAGATGGGTCGCCGAAGTGGAATTTTTATTTTTATTCCACGGCACGAACTCGGCGACCCAAATGACACATTCGGCGATCGCCGAGTTTGTGGATGGGTCACCGAGTTTGAAAAGAATTCAAGCTGGTTTCGAAGCAAAATCGGCGACCAACTAACATACTCGGCGATCGCCGATCGGGTATGTGGGTCGCCTAGTTCGACGCATTTTTGACGAATTCTGACGAATCTGAAGCCCAAAATCATATCTTTCCAAGATTTGAAGATCCCCAAGTATAAATAGGACTTCCTAAGACCTAAAAAAAGGTTCCTTCACATAATTTTAGAAGAGAGAGAGATTGGAAATCGCAGGGGATTGAGAAAACTTGAAGAGCACTCCAGAAATTGAAGATCGAAGATCACGGGTTTATGATTTTCATGTTCTTCGTTTCTATGACTTTTTTATTTCTCTGTTTTGTTGGAACTTAGTATGATTGGCTAAGTTCTCTGTGGATTCTAGGGTTTGAAACATTGTAGATTCTCATTCAACATATTATGTAATTCGATTTTCCTTTTTCATTGATGTTCTGATTTCATTTGGGTTTTCATTAATTATATGATATTGGCCATTGAATGTGATTTGAATTGATAGTTTGTGAACCGAGAGGTCTAGGTTGTCAATTAAGATGCAAATAAATCATATTTATTAGAACGATTGTCCGAGAGGAAATTGAACTTTTGAAGGGTTTAAAAATCTAAGGTTTTTAATCAAGAGTAAAAGTCGTTTGTACGTCCGAGAGGAGTCACATGATCTTTTATTTCCATGTTATGGTTTAGAGTCCGAGAGGATCACCTGATAATATATTCGCGATTAACTCACATCTCTGGAAATTAAACTTGGAATTGAATTGCATAATTAATTGTTTGATTATTCTTCAATGTGGATTGCCCTAGAATCCTAATTTCTCCATAAATTCTCTAAATTTAATATTTTTAATTGCTTATTAAATATTGCTTTTCAATATTGCCTAGGAATTAATAACCAAAATCAATTACCGATTTGTCTAGATAGTAGTACGATATTCATGTTTTAGTGCTTGATTATGCTTTGATCCTGCAATCTTCGAGATCGATAAATTATTACTTGCCCTCTGCAGTGGTCTGTACACTTGCAGAATAGCGCGTTGTGAAACGTGCTATCACGACCCGTCTGCGCGGTCTCACAATTTTGGTCATAACTTCCACTCCTGAAGTCCGAGTGACCCGGTTCTAGTTGCGTTGGAAAGCTAACTCGAAGCTCTATTAATTTCCATGAGACAATAGCCTGAATTCCTTGTGTAGAAGAACTCTTTACAGCTACTCTTGCACGTTACTGCTTTCGGAACGGTTTTCCAGTGAATGTAAGCCTAAAAACTGCAAAAACACACCATGACAAGCGTAACACTACATATAATAGACTCATGCATGAATTATATATATAAACTTAAGAAAACTAAATAAAATAATAGAAAATAATATAGATAAGTGAGTGAAATAATGAACTTATCAGCTGCAACCACATCTCTGATAAAACGGAACTTCACGTCGATGTGCTTAGATCTCTCATGATGAGCATTCTTTGCCAGCTGCAAAACACCTTGATTATCACTGGAAACCTTCATATTTCCTTGATCAATCCCCAGTTCATTCATAAACCCGAGAAACCACATACCTTTCTTAATCGCTTCGGTGAAGGCGATGTACTCCGCCTCCGTCGAAGATAAGGAAACTACCCTCTGCAGACTTGCTCTCTAACTAATCACCATTCCATAAGATGTGAACACAAATCCCGTCAATGACTTCCTCGTATCCATACATCCTGCATAATCGGAGTCCATAAACCCTTTGACTGGGAGTCTCGAGCTCGTACCATCATCCTCAAAGACTAGACTCTTTCCAACTGTTCCTTGAACATACCTGAGGACCCACTTCAGAGCCATCCAATGCTTTTTCCTAGGTTCGACCATGAACCTACTAACCATGTTGAGAGCATAAGCAAGATCCGGTCTCAAACAGGCCATAGCATACATCAACGAACTAACAATGCTCGCATAAGGAAAACCTCTCATAAGCTCCCATTCCTCCTCGTTGAGTTTCCCAACAACACTCACTTGAAATGAGCTGCTAAGGGAGTGAGCACAGACTTTACATCCTTCATTCGATGCTTCTAAAAAATTTTCATCAAGTATCCCTCTCGAGATAATGTGAGTCTTCTTCGAGCTCTATCTCAAACTATTTCCTTACCCAGGATTCTTCAAGCACAATCGAGATCCTTCATCTGGAACTCCTGACTTAGAGCTTCCTTCAGTTTGGCTATCCCTTGCTTATCTCGACTCGCTATCAGCATATCATCTGCATACAACAGTAGATAAATTTGAGTCTTCATATTTTCACCTCAAAAATGTACACATGGATCGTGTTTGCATCGAACAAAGTCGTGTTGAACCATAAACTTGAAGCACACCTGACCCTCAAACCACCTCAATCTCTCAATCCACTTGAGGTGCTTTCTTAGACCCACTGGTCGGCTCACATCAATCTCAGCAACTGATCTATTCCCTTCGACCTTGTCTGATTATTCATGTTCCTCTAGAGCACCAACTTGTTTCTCAAGAATATTTGCTCGTTCCTCAGCCCCCTTATCCAGATCACCTACCAGCTCCTCCTTGAAAGTCACATCCCTAATAATGATGCACTTCCTTATGTCTGGTTCGAGACACCATAACTTGTACCCTTTCACTCCTTTGGAGTACCCGATAAATATGCATTTTAATGCCCTCCTCCCAAGCTTATCTTTTTTTACGTTCACATAAGCCACGCAACCAAAAGCTCTAAGGTTGCTAAAATCCAGAGGATGACCAGACCATATTTCTTCTGGTGTCTAAAAACCTAGTGCAGTCGAGGGGCACCGGTTGATCAAATAAGTTGCAGTAGTTACTGCTTCTGCCCAGAACGACTTAACTTCGCACTGAACATCATGCACCTCGTTCTTTCTAGCAAAGTCTGATTGTACCTCTCCGCCGATCTGTTCTTCTGAGGTGTTCCCTCCACTATCTTGTGCCTTGTAATATCGTACTTCAAACAGTACCTCTTGAACTCCTTCGAGCAATTCAAGGCCATTGTCAGTTCGCAACCTCTTCACCTTCTTTTCAGTCTGATTTTCGATCAGCACTTTCCACTTCTTGAAGGTCTCTAAAGCATCACTCTTATTCTTCAAGATGTAGACCCACACCTTCCTTGAGTGATCATCAATGAGGCTCATGAAGTATCTCGCTCCTCCATTCGATTTGACCCTTGAAGGTCCCCATAGATCAGAGTGGATGTAGTCCAGAGTTCCTCGAGCTCTCTGTCGACGTACTCCAAACTTTACCTCGTGAGATTTCCCATAGATGCAATTCTCAGAGAAGTCCAACTCTTTGATATTATCCCCGAGCAATAGATCTTGCTTCGATAACTCCTGCAGCCCCCTCTCACTAACGTGACTGAGTCTCCTGTGCCACATTACTAACTTATCAACCGTAACTATCGAAGCCACCCCGATCACCGTGATCCCCATCAGAGTGTATATTCCATTTCTTCCAGCTCCTTTCATCAAGACCAGGGATCTTTTGTAAACCTTCAAAGTTCCAACTTACATCTTGATTGTGTAACCCAGTTCGGCGAGCATCCCCAAATAGATCAAGTTTCTCTTATGCCCTGGAACATACCTTACACCTCAAAGTATTCTTTCTGTATTATCGTGCATCTACGTCACTGGTCCCATTCCAACCACCTTGCATGATTTATTGTTACCCAGAAGAGCACTCGAGTTCTCCTGCTCCTCGAACCCTTCGAGCCATGACTTATTAGGTGTCATGTGGAATGTACAACCTGAATCCAATATCCATTCCCTCTCTGAGCACTCATTCGACATTACTGATAAGTGCGATATTTTGTTCACTTATCTATGTATTTTTAGGGTGTTTTTAGTAAATTGTAGTGTGTTTACTCCGAATTATGAGCATCGTAGTGTTTTTATGCATGAGTTGTGTGTTATGCTTGAAAATGCAGGTTTTTGGAGTAAAAATCGACTAAGTCTGGAAGTTGGAGATTTTGGCCGAAGCCTCTATTTCGATCGACAGGAATTGTGTCGATCGAAATAGAGGTATGTTGAAATAGAGAGAGTACGTTGAAAATGAAGTTGATCGACAGAAAAAGACATCCTGTCGATCGACAGGGAGGTTTGAGCCAGCAGTCGACAGAGCTTGAGGCGTTCCGATATCGAAGAACCCATTTCGATCGACAGGAATTGTGTCGATCGAAATTCGGGTCGTTCTGAAGGAATTTATTTATTTTAAGTTATTTCCATGTTGGGACAATTAAACCTAGTATATATATGTTTGTTTAGGCGAATTTTGACATTCATGCCACTTTTGAGACTAGAACCCTAGAGTTTTTCTTGCCCTTGAATTGTTTTCGAATTTTGGTGAGATTGCACTCGAACCTTTGAAGATTGGATGCAATTACAAGGCTTGTTTTCTCTATGAAGTTGTGTTCCAGGTTTTATCTTTCCATATTTCTGTTTAACATGAATATGTGTAGGTAAACCCTTATTCAGATTCTAGGGTTTATGTGATTGTCTTGGATGCATGTTTAGGTGATTAAATGGATCAATATTTTTAATTGGTTTATCAATTCTTGTGCTTTTTCTTAATCTGATTAAATTGGCCATTTGATTAGGTTTCCATAATTAATTAATTTGAGACTGAAAAGTGAAAATTGATTAATGGATTTAAGAATTGATAATATGGATTTTTATTATGTCTGAAAAGAGGAATTTAATCCATAGGAATAAATCTGATGTTTTTAAGGAGTTGTTAATTTTCCTAGAGACCGGAAGGATATAGGGGATTGATAATCTACTTTATAAATTGTAAAACCCTGGAATTTGTAATATTTTCCTGATGTTCCACCAAATCTTTATTTTAAATTGATCAATGAAATTCCTTTGCATGCTATCCTTGACATGAACTTGCCCTGGAATCTGATCTTTTCTCTAGTGTTTTTTAAACCCAATTTTAATTACATGCTTCAATTTAATTTTCTTGCAAAATTAGTTTTAAATCCCAAAACCCTTTTTAAAATTCTGTTTACTTGGACAACAAACCGAAAGCAAATGGTTCAGTACATGAGGTGTTCGCTATTACAATCTCCGTGGGATCGATAATATTAACTTGTCACTACACTATAAAAAATCATTATAAAAAAATAGTGATCAAATTTTGGCGCCGTTGCCGGGGATTGATAAGAATTATCTTGTTATTGAATCTGTTGAGGGTTGTTGATTTAAGTTGTAATTTTAATCCTAATATCCCTTTCAGTTTTTGCAAAATTTCTTATTATTTCCTTTAAAAATTTTTGCCAGTTTTTCCCTTAAATTTTTCCCTCTGTTTCGACCGACTGATAGAATTTCGACCGACAGAGTCTCTGTCGATCGACATGATTTCTGTCGACCGACAGAGAAGCTATTTTTCAGATTTTTACTGTTTTCTCGTTCAGTTCATGTGTTAGTTAATTTAATTCAGTTTTATTGTTGTTCTTAGTATACTCACTATTCCCGTAACTGATTTTCAGGTAGTTAATGCACACAAGGAGGAGTGGTAAGGCACCGATTCCTATCGACCCTGAGATTGAGGCTACGTGCAGAAGAAACAATAGCCGGAGACACCGAGAGGAAGCCGCTTCCAGCAGTGAAACTGTCAAGATGGCCGATGATAATCAAGAGAACATTCCCAACCTCACTCCCGAGCAAACAGCTGAGCTTTTGAGAGAGATGCACGCCATGCGAGAGCGTATGGTTATGCTGGAGCAGGAAAGAGGCAGAAAAGGGAACAACGATCCACCTGATGAATCCTCAGATGATGAAGATGAGGATGATGATCTAGGGATTGATGCTGACGAGGATGAAGATGCTATTCAGAAGAGATACAGACCTAAGTTCCAGGAGACTGATTTCAGCATTGGCATCAATGCCAATAACTTTGAGCTGAAGACTGGGTTGGTGCAGATGGTTCAGCAGAGTCAGTATGGGGGCCGAGCTACTGAGGACCCCTATGCTCATCTTGACAAATTCATCATGCTCTGCAACACCGTGAAGATCAATGGAGTCAGCAAGAGTGCCATGCGAATGAGGCTCTTTGCCTTTTCTCTGTGTGACAAGGCCCAGTCATGGTTTACTGCGTTGGATAAATCCAACATCGGCACTTGGAAGGAACTGAGGAACGAATTCTTAATGAATTTCTTTCCCCCAAGCACCATCAGGCAAAGGAAGAAGGATATTATGAGGTTTGCTCAGAGGCACGATGAGAATTTCTATGAGGCCTGGGAGAGGTACAAGGAGTTGCTTCGGTTGTGTCCTGGTCACAATCTTTGTTTGGCAGATCAAGTGGAAAATTTCTATGAAGGATTGAATGAGAAGACTGTCGAACTGGTGGATTCCACATTGGGAGATTCTGTGATGACAAAGGGTCCCAAGAAAGCCATGGCCTTCTTCCAGAAGATGGCAACTAACAGTCAAAGATGGTCTAGCAGCCGCAAGGAGCCAGTCAAAGCCGTGGAGAAGGTAGCAAAGCCCGAGGTAGACCTGATGGGAGAGATCAAGAAGTTGAGAGAGGACTTCGCCAAGATGGAATCTGGACGAACCATTGCTGCTGTTGAGCCAGTTCCGTCCTCTTCCGGTGAGACTGATGCTGCCAATGTCAATTTTGTCCAAAGAGGTGGCTATCAGAATAACAACCGAGGGGGATATTCACATAACCAGGGCTACAATCAGAACTACAATCAAAGCTACAATCCCAACCGAGCAAGGAATCACCTAGGTTTCTCATATTCAAATCCTGAGGCTGCCGAACTACCGCCTGCTGGATTCAAGGTGGAGAATGGAGAAATTGTTGAGCCAAAGAAGAAGCTGAGCCTCGAGGAAATCCTAGCCAAGTTCATGCAAGGGTCTGATAAGAGAGTTGGAAACTTGGAGAAAGAAGTGGAAGGTCTCAACTCCAAAGTTGATAGAGTGGAGAAACATGCTCAGATCATAGAGACGCAGGTCAGCCAGATTGCCGCATCCCTTGGTGCACAACATAAACAAGGGCAATTACCGAGCACCACTCAGGCCGATCCGAAGAATCAGAGAAATCAGGTCAATGCCATTACTTTGAGGGGTGGCAAGTCTTACAAGGGACCCAAACACAAAGGGGCCGAATCTGAGGCCGAAGAAGGGAGTGAAAAGGAGCAGGAATCCGAGGCAGAAGCCTCTGTTTCGACTGACAGAAATCCTGTCGATCGAAATAGAGGTCCAGAACCAGAAAATGAGTCAGGAGGTTCTGTCGATCGACAGAACCCCTGTCGATCAACACAGCTGCCAGGTCACGGAGAAAAGTTGCCCCCGATGTCGTATCCGCAGCAATTTGCCAAGAAGAAGGTGAATGAGAGGTATGCACGATTTTTAGAGAACATGAAGAAGGTGCACATCAATATTCCTCTCGTGGAAGCTCTGCAGGAGATGCCGGGGTACATCAAATTCCTCAAGGATATGGTCGCGCAGAAGAGACCTATGCTACAGCACGAGACGGTGAACCTGTTTGAGGAATGCAGTGCTATTATTCAGAAGAAGCTGCCTCTGAAAAGAGAGGATCCGGGTTCATTCACTATTTCTTGTGTCATAGGTGGAGAGACATTCGGCAAGGTGCTTTGCGATTCTGGAGCAAGCATCAATCTGATGTCGTTGTCCATTTTCAACAGACTGGAGATTAGAGATATCAAGCCGACTACCATCACTCTTCAGATGGCTGATAGATCGATCTCTTATCCGAGAGGAATTGTGGAGGATGTCCTAGTGAAAGTTAAAGATTTCATACTCCCGGCTGATTTTGTTGTTTTAGACATGGAGGAGGATCATAACATCCCGCTGATTCTGGGGAGACCGTTTCTGAGGACCGGAGGAGCCCTGATCAATATTCGAGAAGGGAAGCTGACATTCCGAGGCGACAATGAGTCTGTGAACTTCGACATTTTCAAGTCCATGCAAAAACATGATGATGGGAGCTACAAAGAAGAATGCCATATGATAGACAGTTTTGATCCGGTGATTTCTTCTCCTTTACTTTCTTTGCATGCTGAAACTGATTATCTAGAGCAATGTCTTCACCACTCCTTCTTTTCTTTTTCAGAGCTTGATGAAGCCTGTGACGAGCTCCTGGACTTTATTGTGGACTTAGATGTGAAGGAGGAGTTACCTAGGGCAAAGGAGAACCAAAGGGAACCTCTGCCGATCCAGTTTGTGAAAGAAACAAAAAAAAATCGAGTTGATGCCTCTGTTTCGCTCGACAGGACTGGAGTGTCGAACAGTGGAAAATTGCCTCCCTGTCGATCGACAGGGAGGGTGTCGATCGACACAAATTCAAAAATTCAACCAGTCGACAGGCAGACCAGGAGGAAGAAGAAGAAAGAAGTAGCCTCTGTTTCGATCGACAGAGAGGCCTTGTCGACCGACACAGCCGCACCCGAGGCTGAAAAACGGCCCGAACCACCTGTTTTGGAGCTGAAACCTCTCCCTTCTCATCTACAATATGCTTACTTGGGTCCTGACAATACTTACTCTGTGATTGTTTCATCTTTTCTTAATTCTACAAAGTTGGAGAAGCTGCTACGAGTTTTGAGGGACCACAAGTCAGCCATT
>JAPKLW010000899.1:153677-223761 GCA_026898455.1 Plectranthus barbatus | reverse complement strand
ACTCCCTATATATATATATATATATATATATATATATATATATATGAATGAATCTACACTGCTCATCTAAAAAAATCAATGGTTGAGATTAAAACCTTTTTCCAGATTTCATGCTTTTTTGTTTTATAAATCATGCTTAATCGAATTAAGCATTATTTATAAAGCAATTAAGCACGAATAAAAATTATGATTAATTTTTCAATCTTTAATGTTTTAATCTCAACCATTGATACTTTCAATCCAATAACTGAGATCCATTCCTATTTAGCACTAAATAAAACCTATCAATTCAAAATTCAAATATTTTAAAAATATTAAAAAATGAAAAGTGACTAGCACACAACTTTCTATCATTATAATAGCGCTAGCTTTGATACTAAGGATTCAATATGGATTGGAAAAAATACCAAAAAATTGATATACTATACATATCGTAATATTAATCATATAAATTTATTTCTTATATTTAACTTTTTTATTTTAATTTCTTATTTTTTCTTCGTTTAATATAATTGATATGTATATATTATTGAATATCGTGTAATTTCGGTATATCATAGTATACGGTAAAAATTCAGCATGGTACGGTACACTGTTATTACGTACGATAAAAATATTCAATTTATACTACAGTATACCAATAGTTATAGTACGGTACTGTAAAGCTTGGTTTGTTACCGTACCATTCCACCCATAGAATTCAACTTCTTCTTATTAAATCTGCTTGTAAGGAGAGTAAATCTCATCATTATAAGATGGCTCAGACCATTATATGTAATAAGTGTATGACACAGTTAATAATTATTACAAACTCAAATTAAAATACAAAAATGGAAATTAATATAACCAAAAAGTTATTATTGGTCAAACCGGAAATAGTAAATGAGGGAATAATTTTTGTGTGGGTGCATAACATATTCACTATAAATAGTGGAAAACTCAAGTCATATTTCACAGCATTACAAGCATATATATTATATATTGAGAAAATGGATGTGAGTTTAAGTTGCCTGAGCAATGTAAGGCCACCTGTGACGATTCATGCCCCAAGCATATGGGCTGATACTTTCTCAAACTATTCTATTGAAGAACAGGTATACAGCTTCACTTATCTACTCATTATGGACACGTGTTAATATACCCACTCTCATGCAGCAATATAGTATTGGTTGTGCGTAGATTTTAGTTTTTATCATCTCTTCTAATATATTTTCACGTGTCCACCATAAGCATTGGATATATATCTTAAATATTTAAATAAGGCAAAAACTTGCGTTAGGCAGGCCTAAACGGTTTAGGCGGGTTTTATCCTATCCAAATGGGTTGATCCATCTCAAATAGGGTTTATTAACCCCAATTAAGGTATATTATATGGGTTTGGGCTTGGGTTGATGGATAAAATCCGCCTAAATCGTTTAGGCCTGCCTAACCCAAGACCTTCCCTTTAAATAAAAGCACATGTGCTGCATCTTATTTTCTGCATGATGCAGGAACAGAAGAAATACGAAGAAGCCATTGAAAAACTGAAGCAAGAAGCAAGAAACATGCTAACGGCTGCAGCAACTCCCATCAAACAAATGAAGTTGATCGACACGCTCGAGCGGTTGGGATTGGGGTACCATTTCGAGCCGGAGATCGAACAGAAACTCCAAGAAATCTACCATGACGACGACTTCGATTTGTTCACTACAGCACTTCGATTTCGTTTGCTCAGACAGCATCAGCACCACGTTTCTTGCAGTACATTTCATTCCCAGTGTTTCATTTTATACATGTTATTTTTTAAAACCAATTTCATTCAAACATCATTTTTACTAAGCAGATGTTTTTGACAAATTTGTGGACGAAAACGGTGAGTTTGAAAGCGATGTTGAGGGGCTGTTAAGCTTGCATGAAGCAACTCATATTCGATTTGGCGACGAAAAAATATTAGAAAACGCAGAGAGATTTACATGGCATGAGTTGAGTCGTATGGAATCAGAGTTGCAATCTCCTCTTAAAGAGAAAGTGAAGCGAGCTTTGGTGCTTCCTCTTCATAGAGAAGTTCCCATCATATACACGCGTCTATACATTTCGATTTATGCAAAGGATGATTCTATGGATGAATGCCTTCTTAAATTAGCAAAACTTAACTTCAATTTCATGCAGAATTTGTACAAGAATGAGCTCTGTGAGCTTTCCAGGTAAATAAGCATTACAAGAAAAATAGTAAACAACAACAGTGTCGTAGGTCTAAAAAGTGTTGTTAAAAATAAAAGTGTTGTCTTTTAGCACAAAAATACGCTAAAAGAGAACATTTTTACTGTAGCATTGTAATTTACGTGTTGTCTAATTATCGAAAAAACAACACTTATATTTGCATGCTGTTATTTATGTCTTGTTATTTTATTATTTTTATATTTTAATGTGTTATTAAATTATTTTTATATTTTATGTGAGTGTGTTTTTTTTCAACATTAGTACAAACTATAATCTTTATCTGTTAAATGGCCAAACTATCAGAAACTACACAAATATAGGATAAAATTCTTTTTTCGGCGATAGGAAACTGACTCATGTGCTAGTCATAAATCCCCCTATACATTCATTTATTATCATATATGTTTTTATTAAATAACATGAATATCTGGCGAGCACTGTCAGCTTTCGCCGTCGGATTTTTTTTTTTTATTATTTGTATAATTTCTAATAATTTGGTCATTTAATTGCCAATGATGATATTTTCTACTAAATATGAAAAATAGGGTATAGTTTTTATTATATTTGAAGGTTTGGCCTTTAATTAATCATAAGCTACAAAGTTTCTGTGATTTCTAAATTTGTGATTAACTTAATATTGTTTTTCCAAAGGTGGTGGAATAAATTCGATTTGAAAAGTAAACTACCATATATAAGAGATCGATTGGTAGAGGCCTATCTTTGGGGTGTAGGCTATCACTACGAACCTCAATACTCCTATGTTCGAAAGGGACTTGCTCTAGGCATAAAAATCATTGGAATAATGGATGATACATATGATAATTATGCTACGATTAATGAAGCTCAACTTTTAACCAAAGCTTTAGATCGGTACGTATATCATTTTCTCTCTCTCTAAATTAGCATGCAATGAGATTGGCATTACTAAACTTGGTGATAATTAAATTTTTCTAGGTGGAGTACGGACGAGGCTGATCAACTTCCTGATTATATTAAAACTGTTTTTTATTTTATTATGAGTGCATATAAAGAATATGAAAGCGATGCAGAGAAGAATGGGAAACTATTTGCAGCAGCTTATTTTAAAGAAACGGTTAGGCATCATAAATCTTTAAATATTTTTATTATTTATCATAAGATGGAGTAGAACTTATATTCTCTCACTAAGATATATTATATTGGTCAGATTCAACAACTTGCAAGAGCTTACAATCAAGAGCTGAAGTGGGTTATGGAAAAACAGATGCCTTCATTTCAAGACTATCTCAAGAATTCAGAGATAACTAGCTGCATTTACATCATGTTCGCGTCAGTCATCCCGGGCTTGAAATCGGTTACCCGAGAAACAATTGATTGGATCAAGACCGAGCCAAACTACGTGGTGCAAGCTGGTCTGATTGGTCGTTATTGGGATGACATGGGCTCCCACGAAGTAAGCGTTATTTTGATCTGTATATCATGAAATAGATATTTATCTTGATGGGTGCGTGGTTTTGAAGCGCGAGAGTAAAGGAGGGGAGATGCTGACTGCGGTGGATTGCTACATGAAACAATATGGTGTGTCAAAGCAAGAAACAATATTAAAGTTTTCCCAAGCAGTGGAGGATGCATGGAAGGATGTGAACCAAGGGTGGGTCATGACGACTTTTGTTCCTAAGGAGATAACCATACTGTTCGTGAATTATTCTCGAATGTGTCATGCAACCTACAATAAAAGCAATGGAGATGGTTATTCCGATCCAAGACATGCCGCACCAAATATCAAAGCTCTATTTGTTCATCCTATAGCCCTTTGATTTGCATTCCAAAATATCTGGAGGTTATAATGATTATGTGGTGATAAAATAAGCTACCTCACTGTATTTAATTTGATGAAATTGTCTCTTCCAACATTTTTATTGCTTACTTTAATAAAAAGTTTTATTTATTAATGCTTTAATTAGTCAAAAGAAAACTTTGTCATGGATATGTATTAACAAAAGTAAGCTTGTAATCTTGAATGCTTCAGACTCACATGACTTGTGAGGTTAATATCATCTTAGAGTAGTTAACTAATTCAAAAGAATAATGATTTTTGGGATTTAATGTTATAAACTGCATCGAAATTATTTATCCGTGGGAAGAAATTGCATGGTGTACTCGATCTGTAATTTTGGATGAATACAAGAATTATAACTAAGAATTAAGAAAATGGAAATAGCATGTAGGTAATAAAATCTGTCGAGTTTTTTTAATAATGATTTTCCCAACTAAATTAGAGTGCCTCATTTATATGGAAGGGAATGTCTCAGGTTAGCACGCCTAAACGGTTTAGGCGGGTTTTATCCATTAGGATTTATTAATTCCCAATTAAATGAATTTGATTTGGGTTAATGGATAAAACTCGTTTAAACCGTTTAGGCGTGCCCAATGCAAGTTTTTGCCTATATGGAAAGTTTAAAATATTAAGAAGTTAGTACTTGATGACGATATCAGCAGCACAGCATATATATCCAAGAATCACAATAGAAACTCCCCTTTTTACGCCCCTCAATAAATCCAAATTTTATGGCGTAATTAGTTTGGTTTGACAATTTGTTCCAGAATTGGAGTAGCCAATTAAAATCTGGCAACAAAAATTAATGGACCAAACTGCTTAGTTTTCAATTTTTGCACAATCTTGAAGCTGGGCTCAATGAAATTAGTGTGACACCAATAAGAAAGTGCCAGCCAATATAACACAAAGATTGATTATTATAAGCGTCCAACCAGTCGCTGATGCAGAATTTGAGACTCGTGGGGCTAAACTTCAATGTACCGATATAATAAAAAAAAACAAACTTTAAAATAATTAAGCATAAATAATATAAAACTTTAAAATAAATATATGCTTATATTTACTGTAATGTAGGATAAATAAATTTTGATATTTACTTAATTACTATAAAGATGAGACAATTGAAATCTCTATGATGTCATGCTCTGATATTATTGGAAAATAACTTCAACTTCAATAGAAGTTGTTCTAACCTGTAATACCAATGCTAATACAATAAGTCCCATTAACTGAAATAATTGTTACACCTCAACCATTTCTATGCAAAAGCTCCAATATTACAAAGACTATTTCTTTGACCACATATAATCTCCTTAATTATCTCTAATATCATGATAATTATCAATTGATTTTCTCAGGATCGCTATAACATTTCATTCAATATCTATCCGAACTCTTTTTATACTCTTAATGATATTCTTGTCAAATTTTGGGAAAAAATTCTAATGTATCTTTTTCCCTAAATAATGATCAAACATATCGATATAACGAATTTTATAATCATAATTGATATTGATAATTAATAATCACATTTACTATTCAATTTACAATAAAAACAAATTTACAAAATAATAATTAATAATTATAATTCACAACAAACGTACTAAAAAATTAAGATTTATAGAAAAATAAACTTGTTGGACAGTCCAAAAAGTTTCGGGTTTGTAATATTTAGGTAAATTTTCCCTGGTCATTTATGGTCATAGAAGTTGCAATTCAGACTTTGCAATCAAGAAAACTCCTCTTTGAACATTAAAAGCCGCCTTCACTTTTGCATGCCGTTGCCATACCCTTCATATATACATAAATGAATGATGATTGTATTTGGTTATGCGGTAATCGATAGGCCTTGCGTGCAGGAGGTTTCGAGTTCGAAATCTTGCAGACGCAACTATAAAATTTTAAGGTGAATCGGATCGGTTCGCTATGGCTAGAACGGTTAATAACTCGTTCACAATAAAAAAAAACTTCAATTTAATTTTTTCTGGAAAAAAAATTAGCGACGGAATTTCCCGTCGCAAATTTTGTGACGGACTTAATATTCCGTCGCCAGTTATTTAGGGATGAGAATTTTTGCGACGGAAAAAACCTCTCACTAAACACATTAAGCGATGGAATTTTGATTTCACATAATCAACAGATATTACCCCATTCGAGATCAATTGTCTAACAGTGTTGTGTCGACGACGTATATGCCTCGACTTACCGTTATACATGTTATTATGTGCTCGGCCAATTGCAGCTTGGTTGTCACAGTTGATCATCACTGAGGGCACAGGTTTGCTCCAACATGGAATGTCTTCTAGAAAGTGTTGAAGTCATTCAGCTTCTTCACCAACTTTGTCTAAAGCAATAAACTCGGATTCCATCATGGAGCGAGCTATACACGTTTGTTTTGTAGATTTCCACGATATTGCCCCCCCTCCAATCGTGAATACATAACCACTCGTGGAGTAGGAATCACTTGAATCAGAGATCCAATTGGCATCACAGTACCCTTCAAGTACTGGTGGAAATCTATTGTAGTATAGCCCCAAGTTAAGAGTATACTTCAAGTGATAGAATATAGTGCCCGAGTTTAACACAATGGTGTCAAAGACAAAGTAGACAGAATGTTTGACACACAAAAGTCAAAGCGTAAAATGTAAAAGAGTTTGACACAGCGAAATTAATTGTTCGAAGGTTTATAAATCATAAACCCTCGAGAGCCACACGGCAAAATAGTTTTCACTTATTCAAACAAAGTTTTTACAAGTGAAGAACAAAATACTAAACAAGATAGAAATTTTCCTAAGTTCACTCCTTAGTAAAATTTCTACGAAAGCAATCAAACACAAAATCACACGATACAACCCAATTACTCCTCCACCGTAGGATTCACTCTCCGGAGATGGATTCCACAACTCGATTGTATTCTTCGTGTGCTTGATGAATGATTGGAGAAAACGATTCAGCCTAGAGAGCTCGTATGAATATGTGTCTAACCTCTGATCCACACGTCTCTAGTCTTCTTCGTCTTCTATTTATTTGTCTTGGAGCACACGTACAAGCTTTCCACTACTTTGAAGAGGAATGTGTCTTCTTCCACGTCTTTACTTGTTCATACAACAAAAATGAACTCCCACTAACTCACGTGGGGGTTAGATAAAGATGTAGAGGTGCTCCTTATTATTTAGGAACTAGAATAACTACCTAGAATAATAATATAATGTACATAATTAATAATATATAATTAATAATCATAATATATCTGAAACCTAATAAATAGACATGTAAAAACGTCATTAAACAGATAAATATACGTTTCCTAAAAGATAGGAATTAGTTGCAACAAACAGATTCAGAACTTTGACATTAAGAAGTCAAAGTTAAGCAGATAAGGTTTGACATGTGAATGTTAAAGTTAGACAGTAAGGATAAGATTACCTTCAACCTGTCAAAGCGAGGTAAGTTTGACAATCGTGTGTCAAACTTACTTATTTGCAGGTAAGTTTGACAACCGTGTGTCAAACTTACTTATTCGCACTTCACAATCTCTCCCTTAAGCTTATCTGACCTGTTACCATTCCATGTGGATCATCCATAACAAAATAGTATTCATTGCCACAAATCCATATGGTGCAACCATAATAAATGTAATAAAAAATGGATCAACCATAACAAAAAGAACCATTTGCATAAGCAAAACAAAATGATTAGAGGGATTGTATCAAACTCCCCCTGAATCATAAATATTCAGTAGCAAAAACATCAAAACATCAAAACATAACAAATTATTTTCAGAAGCAAAGTTTTAAAAAAAACAGGAGCAGGGGGTCAGAGCATCCAACATATCTTCAGCTTCCACCAAGTCTCCCCCGGAATGGTACAGGTAGGAAAGCTTACTCCAGATCCTGCAGCAACTTCAGAGCTTGCTTGAGAAGCCGCTTGGCTTGATGAATCTTGGAAGTGCGATCTTGAGCGGAAGAACCAGCATCCACATCTTTGTCCTCGGAAGTGTCACTCAGCACATAAGGCAAGTCTTTGACCCTTGTGTCACCCTTTTTGGTCAGAGATTGCTCGAAGACCAGAGGAATGGGATCAGACTGCAGCTCTTCGTCAATCGGAGTGACCCCTTGAGAAATGATTAGCGCATGGAGAAGGCAAGGATGCGGTAGATATGTGGTATCTGACTTTGACACTGCACGAAAAATGTTAGTAAACACTGCTTGGCCAAAGTTGAAGGGTAGGCCAGTCCCAACCCAGTAGAGAAGTTCAGCTTGCTCCCAGGAAACCACCGACATGTTCTTGTTGGGTAGCCAGTTATGCACACAAATTTTGAATAGTGCAACGTACTTCCAGGTCAGAGTGGAAACAGGCATCTTGGCCACCCAAGTCTTGTGTTTTCCCAGGTTAGTTCCTCAGCCAACTCCTTTTCAGCAGACTTTGACAGGGCTTCAACAGTCTCAGACTTCAACTCAAGGAATGCATTGATGGATTTAGGATCAAACTTAATCACTTACCCTCTAACAAAGGATTTCCCAAACTTGTTTTTGTCAGACTGAAACACCTCATCTTTCAGCATGTTGGCAAAGAACTCAAGAACCAAAGTAAGGCTAAACAATGAAAAGTCAATCACAGTTTTGAGAAGCCCCTTTTTCCTAAGAAGCAAGTCTAACCCAAACTTCGAAAACATAGCACCGTCCATCATTTTCTCAATTTTAAACTTTCGCTTAGAGTAAAGCACCTTAAGAGACTTAGTAAAACAATGATAGTACTTCTCAGAGTATGAGCGAGCAACATCATAATCAGAATCTTCGTCAGAGGAGGAGGACAGAGTACCTTTTCCTTTCTGGGATGAGGGTTTCAAGGACTCAGATTGTTCAACTTTTGGCTTCTTTAACCGTTTTGTCTCAGATCGTTCTGGAGAGATTGACTTTGCTGGACGTTTGGTGGACTTTGACACCGATTTTTTGGGTTTTGATTTGGTTTTCTTGACAGAGGTCGCTCTTTCAGACCTCTTCCTTTTTATTTCAGGTTGCTCTCCGCTGGAGTCAGCTTGTTCTTTGGCTTGTTCGGTTTCTTGAGGATCGGCCTTGAAGTCCTCATCACCGGAGCTGTCTAGTTCATTGGACTCAAAGTCTGACATGACATTGTCAGACTTCAAGGGCTGTTCCTGCACATCAACATCTTTAGAGAAATCGTGAGGGATATCGGTGAGGCTCCTTTGGAATTTTCTTGGCTTCACTTTCTTTCAGCGGGCGGCAGCGTGCTTTTGGTACTTCTTCTTTAAAGTTTCTTTGAAAATCCTTTCAGACCTTCTCTCCGGTTGCTTTCCGTCAAGTTGTTGAACGATATCAGAGATCAACTTCAAATTTCCCGATTGATCAGCATCAATGGGGAAGCCTTCTTGACCAGGCAGCGCATACCGTAGAGGCGGCTCATGAACAACCTCAGAAAGGTTCACTCCAACAGTTGATAGAGGAAGATCTTCGAAGGGTTTTGAGGATTGAGCGGTTGAATCAGGTTAAAGGAAAGGTTCCTTCAAAATTCTCTCTATTTCTTCGTCAGATGCCTTGTCAGACTCCTCAATTGAAGGTTTGGAAGGAGAGGCGGGTTTTTTCGGCTTGGGGTCAGAGGCGAGAGAGGGTGTTGGTTCAGTAGGAGGTTGCGTAGATTCAGTAGGGTGTGAGGGTGGCGGTTCAGTGATGATTAGAGGAGTGGTTGCGACGGAAGTAGGTGGTGGTGTGATTTCAGAGGCGTGGTTAAGGTTTCAGAGGTTGGAGGAAGTGTGGTACCTTCCATGGCGGGTTGTGAGGCGGAGGACTGGGATGCTTTCTCCATTTGGCTTTCGAGGAGGCGTTGGAGAATCTTGGCACCGTCCGGTGATGCTAGGGTTTTGGCAAGGAGGTCTTGTATATCTTTATCGGCCATGGTGGTTTTTTCAGAGAGACGAGAGGTTTCAGATAGAGAGAGAGATGATTTGTGAGAGAGTGAGGAGGCGAACGGTTGTGTGGAGGAGAGAGAGCTTTGGAGAGTGTGATTGATGTGAATAGTACTCTGCAGCCAAAACACTTAAGTAGAGAGAGAGGGTGTAACAAACTAACAATAACACCTAAAATTAAGGAATTCAAATTTAATCAAAGATAATGCAAAAAAAATTTAGAAAACAAACTCCTAAAACTTAGGTAAATATCAAATTAAATCGGATTAGGTTAATTTAAAATTTAAAAACCTTAAAATTCGCAACAACTAAAAACAAACTTGCAGAGAAAAAAACAAATTAAGCTTCAAAAGATTTAAAATATGATGACTGATACCAAATTTGATACTGGGGTGTCAAAGTTACAAAGTGTCGATAAAAAACAATTTCATTATCCCTTCCACAAAGATTGTGTGCCTAATCACGTCCAATCTTTAGTACTAAATGAGATACACGAAACAAAACAGCCCATTCATTTCACAAATAAACTTTGATTCCACATGGTCAGAGTTCTAACAACTTTCTGTCCATAGTACTTCAAGTTAATTTGAAAATAAATAGGACACAATCACCATGTTTTATAACTTTGAGATCTCACTCTTGTATCTCTCAGTTTTATAACATGAAAATAACTAATCGACAAAAGGAACAAACTTTAACAACACAGTGTCAAAGATTGTCAGGCAGTCACATATAGGCAAACCATTAGGCAGGGGGGTTACACATGCCTAGAGATTTTCACAAATACGAGAATCTCTCAAAGTCAAGAGCTTTAGTAAATATATCTGCTATTTGTTCTTTCGTTGATACAAACTTTAAAGTGATTAAACCTTTTTCAACCAAGTCACGTATAAAGTGGTGTCTTATGTCAATGTGCTTTGTGCGTGAGTGTTGGACAGGATTTTTAGCAATTTATATCGCACTAGCATTATCACACAAGAGAGTCAGAGTTTCAGAAGGCAAACCATAGTCTTCTAACATTTTTCTCATCCAAAGTAGTTGAGTGCACCCACTGGCTGCTGAGATATATTCAGCTTCAGCCGTTGATAGTGAAATGCAATTTTGTTTCTTGCTTGACCATGACACCAAGTTTGCACCTATCAGAAAACCTCCACTACTTATGCTTTTCCTATCGTCCACGTCACCTGCCCAGTCTGCGTCACTATATCCTGTAATGTTAGTGCCAGACTGTTTTGTATATCAAAGTCCCAAATTAGGAGTGCCAGAGATATATTGAATTATCCTTTTAACAGCTTTTAAGTGTGACTCCTTGGGGTCAGACTGGTACCTAGCACATACACCAACACTAAACAAAATATCTAGACGACTAGCAGACAAATATAAGAGACTTCCTATCATGCTACGGTAGAGAGTTGGTTCGACTTTGACACCAGAATTGTCTCTACATAATTTATCACTACTACCCATGGGAGTTTTCATATGTTTAGCACTATCTAATCCAAATCTCTTAACTATTCCTAACGCATATTTTCACTGTGAAATAAATACTCCATCCTGACGTTGCATAATTTGCAGACCTAAGAAATAATTTAATTCACCTACCATGTTCATCTGAAACATGTTTGACATGTTCGTGACAAACTCATCTACAAGTTTGACATCTGACGCACCAAAAACAATATCATCAACGTAAATTTGAGCAATAATAAAATTATTTTCTAAATGTTTGACAAAGAGGGTTTTATCAGTATTACCTCTTACAAACCTTAGATCCAAAAGAAATTCGGTGAGTCTAGCATACCATGCGCGTGGAGCTTGTTTTAAGCCGTAAAGAGCCTTTTTGAGCTTGTAGACATGATCGGGCTTTGACAGATCCTCAAACCCTTTAGGTTGCTCAACATAAGCTTCCTCTTCCAGGATCCCATTCAGGAAGGCGCTTTTAACATCCATTTGATAAAGGGAGAAATCAGCAGCACACGCAATGGCTATCAGGAGACGGATTGACTTTAATCTTGCCACAGGAGCAAACGTTTCGTCAAAGTCAATGCCATCAACTTGCGTATACCCCTGAGCAACTAATCTCAACTTGTTTCTCACAACATTTCCCTTTTTGTATATCTTGTTTTTGAATATCCACTTGGTTCCAATAACATTTTTATCCTTCGGTCTTGGAACCAGCTCCCAGACATCATTATACTCGAATTGACTGAGTTCTTCTTGCATTGACTTAATCCAGAATTCATCTGCAAGAGCTTCTTTGACATTCTTGGGTTCAGTTAGAGATAAATAACAAGTAGAGTGTAGGAGATTAAACCTTGACGACAAACACACCGATCTAACCATCTCTCGGTAATTGACAGGATCCTTCTTCCTTGTATGGATTCCCTCTGTCACACTTCCTATTACCTGAGATGTTGGATGATCCTTCCTTATTCTGAGAGGAGGGTCCCTTCTATCATGGTTTGACACTGGGGTGTCAGAGTGCTCATCTGTGTCAAAGCTTGGTGAAGTTTGACTCCTGGTAGTCTGATCACTGGGTGACTGTTCACTGGTAGACGGTTCTTCAGAACTTTCAATTAGATGAGATGCATCTAATTCATCGATCTTCTCAATCAGAGAGCCAGCTTCATCGAACATAACATTGACTGACTCCTGGATTGTTTGAGTGTCAAGGTTGTAGACTCGATAGGCTCGGTTGTTGCTAGCATACCCAAGAAATAGGGCTTTACTGCTCCTTGTGTCCAGTTTAGTAAGATAATCCCTGTCGTTCAACACAAAACACAGACAACCAAAGACGTGTAAGTACTTTAGATTAGGTTTCTTACCATTAAGAATCTCATAAGGTGTGGTATTTGTTCCAGGACGGAGATAGACCCTATTGATCAGATGGCATGCAGTGTTTACAACTTCAGCCCACAACCTTTTGGAAAGGTTCTTTGAGTTTAACATGACTCAGACCATTTCCTAAAGTGTTCGATTCTTTCTCTCCACCACTCCGTTCTGTTGTGGTGTCTTGGGTGTTGAGAACTCGTGAGAGATGCCCTTTCTTTCACAAAATTGGCTGAAGCTTTCGTTTTCAAACACTCTCCCATGGTCTGTTCGAATTCGTATGACACTGGAGTTATAGAGTTTCTTGAATTTTTTGTATAGCTTCTTGAAGTGATCAATAGGAATTCACGTGGTCTGAGTCATGAATTTCCACCCACGTGAATCTTGAAAAATCATCTCTACACACTAACATATATCTTTTTTGACGTATACTTTCAGCTTCAATAGGTTCCATCAAATCCATGTGAAGTAATTCAAAACATGTGCTCGTGTTAACAGAATCGGTGACAGAATGAGATGAACGAACTTGTTTTCCTTTTGTACATGGACCACAAACTTTGTCAGGGTTGAACTTCAGGTTTGGAACTCCTTTGACTGCATCAGCTTTAAGGAGTTTCTGAATGCAATGTGTACTTGCATGTCCCATCTTGTGGTGCCATAGTTCAGCTTCATCAGGCTTTGACACCAGGCATCTTCCTTCTTGTTCAGCTTGATAGCAGTTGTCTAAGAATCGACTGCCAAACATAACACACATGTTAGTTTTATCGTATACCTCACAGACGTCCTTGTCGAATTTGACAACCATCCCATCATCGCATAGCTGACTTATGCTGATCAGATTGGCTGTAAGACCTTCACGTACAACACATGTTGAAGTTTTGGGAAGTCTGGCACGTTCAGGGTTCCTTTGTCTGTAATTCTTCCTTTAGCTCCTCCTCCATATGTTACAGAACCACCACAAATTTCTGAGTAGTCTGACAGACATGATCGATCGCCTGGCATATGTCTGGAGCATCCACTGTCAAAGTACCATGTACCTGCAATGTTAGTCTTTAACGGAGTATACACAACAAAATAATTTGAACCTGTTTTTTCTGATTTTCATCCGCAATTCCTTTTCTGCAGAAAGATTTGATGTGACCTGCCTTGTTACAGTAATGACATATATACTTCTTTGACTTTTCCTTCTCGTTTGATACTCTGGTATCAGACTCCCCCTTTGTAAATTTGATCATGTTCTGACGATCAAAAAGATTAGAACTGGGAGTCGTTTGATCTTCATATCCAAGTCCACTTCCATTAGATGTCTTAGTGGCAAGGATCTCATCAAGAGTGTCTCGTCCTCGATTAATTTTGTCAAAGACAGAATCAGCTTATCCTTGAGATGAGTGGCATCTTTGTCCCTCCGAGTGAGAAGAACTTCCAACCTCATAAGCTGTCTTCTTAAGGACTGATTCTCTTCTTTAAGCATTTCAATCTTGTGACTTTGTTCTTCACATCTTCTATCCACAATGTTAAAAAGATCACTGACTTTCTCCATCTCTTTTGGAGAAGTGATAAAGTTTCCTTCTTCCTCATTTCTTTGACCTGAAACACACTCAGACATTGACACGTCAGAGTTAAATGCATTATACCAGTTGCTGGTGTCACCACATGGTACGATAGTGAGATCAGTTGCATCTTCCTTGCTTTCGGACTCTTCAGTGCTGCCCATCTCCATCAGGTCATCTTCATTCAGTTCCTCAATCCTAACATATAACACAACCTTCTCATCCTCATCCTCATCCTCATCCTCATCAGTGTCAGAGTCATCACTGAGGGTGGTGTTAAAGTTTAGCTTCTTTCTTCTTAAAACAGTTGGACATTCATTAGCAAAATGACCCATTCCAGAACACCCATGACACTTGACATTATCAAAAGTAGAACTTTCTGAAAAAGGATTAATACCATTTTTGGCGTATTTATCACTCTTACGCGAGGATGTGGTTGAGTTACTTGAAGCACTTGAAGGTACGGAGGTTGTAGTCTTGAACCTCCTTGAGCTGTAATCACCTTTTCCTTTCTTCATGGATCTCATGAATTTGTTGAACTTTTTCGTTAGAGAGCACCAGATTCGGATGTTCCTCATCTAGCAATTCATCGTCTGACACCTCGAGGTCAAACTTTGATGGATTTGACACACTTTCAACTGCTTCTTTTCCAGCACGAAGTGCAATACTTTTGCCTTTGTAAACCAGTTTTTGTTCATTCAAATTCATTTCAAACGTGGTAAGTATGCTTACCAATTCACTAATCTCTAGTTTTTCCAAGTCTTTGGCCTCTTCAATGGCTGAAATTTTGTAATTAAATCTTTCAGGTAGAGATCTAAGCATCTTGCTAACAAGTCTTTCATTGTTGATTGGTTCTTCGAGTGTGAGAGCTTTATTTGCCATGGTCACCATCTTTTCAAAGTATTCGGTGATGGTTTCGTCCTCGGCCATGCGGAGATTCTCAAACTTGGTAGTGAGGAGTCTCATTTTGTTCTTTCGCACACTAGCTGACCTTCGCATTTGGCTTGAAGTATAAGTCAGGCTTCTTTTGCTTCCAAGAAACTTGAAATTAACCCAGCACAACAAATATCAACAAACATAAAAATTGCATTAAGGGCTTTTGCATTGCAGTTTGACAACATTCGTTCCTCATTCGACCATTTTCCTTCTTCTTTTGGAATCGTAACAGTCTTTGTTGCATCTTCAGGATCTGGAATTTCTTCCTTCGGAGGTGTCCATCCTTCCAGCAACGCAGCTCAAGCTCTCTCATCAACAGCTTTGATGTAAATTCGCATACGGGTTTTCCACATGCTATAGTTAGTCCCATTGCAATCCAACATTGGAGGACGGGCTGGCACACTCGACATATCCATTGTAAAAAACGGCACTCAGGAAAGAAACTACTCAGTCCGTCAAGTAGAGACTCGTGACGCCAACTGACAAAATATAGTGCCCGAGTTTAACACAATGGTGTCAAAGACAAAGTAGACAGAATGTTTGACACACAAAAGTCAAAGTGTAAAATGTAATAGAGTTTGACACAGCGGAATTAATTGTTCGAAGGTTTATAAATCATAAACCCTCGAGAGCCACACGGCAAAATAGTTTTCACTTATTCAAACAAAGTTTTTACAAGTGAAGAACAAAATACTAAACAAGATAGAAATTTTCCTAAGTTCACTCCTTAGTAAAATTCCTACGAAAGCAATCAAACACAAAATTGATGGATTTATATACTGAAAGCATTATGATTGGTATATTATATACAAGGTCGATTGGTTAATATACTGGGAATCATAAATGTTGTATGTTCATCTCCTGTCTGAATTAACAAACATGTGTCGCAAACGCAATTATCCTCTTATCTCGTCGATAGGGAGATCATACGGTGTGTAGAAGATCACGGAAGATCGTATGGATCATTTGACCTAGCGAGATATAAATAGTTATCACAGCTGAGACAGTTCCAGGATAAACTGTTGGTGTAGGCTGCAGCATACGCAATAATAAGCATTTTATCTTGGATGGCTTGGTATGCTGGTGTGGGGCACACATTGATAAGGACCTAAGTCGAGATCGATTCTTTTATCTGACATTAAAAGAATCTAGATCTCTATGGCTTGATGAGATCCTAAGCCTATATGAAGGTACAGAAGTATATGCAGGTTGTGTATTACTTTGAGTTGCAGTGAAAGGCTCTAGTTGAGCTTGTATATCTGCATCTTGGGTAATAGCAGTTTGTGTATGACTGTCTGGTACTGGAACTAGGTAACCACATCCAGTATAGGATGGTGACATTCCCTGAACAGCTCAAAAGGTTCGTTATGCTAAGTCCTGCAGGCTTATTAAGTTCAAGCATAAGTGAAAAGGTTTGAGTGGATTGATTCAGGAATATAAGATGTTAATTAATTAAATAGCTTGTCAGAGCTTAAATTAATTAACGAATGTCTGTAACCTTAAATGTGGGGATATACCGAGCCCATGCAACCCGTACCTCAAAACGTGGTAGCAAATAGGTAGGACAGTATTGATTCTCTGGTGGAATGAATCAATATTAATTAATTAATTATATTCTGGGTTGAATATGGGAATTAATTAATTGATAGGCCATATTTTCTATTTGCATTTTGGTCCCTGTTCTGGCCCATGAAACTCAAGCCCAATAGGAGTCCAGTATTTTCCTATAAATAGGCCTCAGTTCCTCAGATCTCAACACACCACAAGATCACAAGTTGCACACAGCAAACCAGGTTTTGGGAGCTGTGGTGATCGACTAAGATCTGAGAACGAGGAGGAAATTATGCTTCTCAACCGGGCAAGGGATCTGATGGAGAATCTTCACCGGATTTTCAGATCGAGTTGGGATACAGATCAGAAGATCAAATCAGGAGGATTTTTCTTCTTCTCTCTCTCCTCTTTATTTTCAAAAATAATTTTATTATTTTCACAGATTTATTTCCTCAATCTGTTAGGAAATTAAATCCTTGTGCGTGAGAAAGATCAAAGGGAATCTCCGCGCACGCGTTTTTCAGAGTTCATCGATCCAGGTATTCCGCATAAACCTTCTTATGCATAATAATATAGGAGCATGCTAGGATTGTTCATAGGCATAGCAATTTATTTTTGATATTCCAATTAACGATCCTTGGCAAACGGACTTCGTGATTCAGTTCACGAATCCCTTCAAAAATCACACGATACAACCCAATTACTCCTCCACCGTAGGATTCACTCTCCGGAGATGGATTCCACAACTCGATTGTATTCTTTGTGTGCTTGATGAATGATTGGAGAAAACGATTCAGCCTAGAGAGCTCGTATGAATATGTGTCTAACCTCTGATCCACACGTCTCTAGTCTTCTTCGTCTTCTATTTATTTGTCTTGGAGCACACGTACAAGCTTTCCACTACTTTGCAGAGGAACGTGTCTTCTTCCACGTCTTTACCTGTTCATACAACAAAAATGAACTCCCACTAACTCACGTGGGGGTTAGATAAAGATGTAGAAGTGCTCCTTATTATTTAGGAACTAGAATAACTACCTAGAATAATAATATAATGTACATAATTAATCATATATAATTAATAAACATAATATATCTGAAACCTAATAAATAGGACCTGTAAAAACGTCATTAAACAGATAAATATACGTTTCCTAAAAGATAGGAATTAGTTGCAACTAACAGATTCAGAACTTTGACATTGAGAAGTCAAAGTTAAGCAGATAAGGTTTAACATGTGAATGTTAAAGTTAGACAGTAAGGATAAGATTACCTTCAACCTGTCAAAGCGAGGTAAGTTTGGCAATCGTGTGTCAAACTTACTTATTCGCACTTCACATCAAGTATCTCAGAACTCTTACAAGTGCTTTCCATTGATCTTTACTTCGATTGCTCGTGTACCTGCTCAACTTGTTCACCGAGCATGCAAGATCAGGTCTCGTACAGTTAGTCAAGTACATCAAACTACCAATCACTATTGCATACTCTTCCTGAACTACTGGGACACCCCTATTTTTTCTCAGATGGACGTTGAGTTCTAAAGGCATCTTGGCCGATGGACTATCATAAGCATTGAACTTGCACTTTCTCTACGTAGTGAGACTGTGATAGGACAATTCCATCAGGTTTTCTTATGATTTTGATCCCTAAGATCACATTGGCCAAATCCATATCTTTCATGTCGAAGTTGCGCTCCAACATGCGTTTAGTATCAACGATGATTTGCTGATTACTCCCCATAATCAACATGTAATCTACATAAAGGCAAACTATTACAAAGGTGTTAGTAGTGCCTTTATAGTAAACACACTTGTCACATTCGTTGTACTTAAAGCCATTTGACAACATTGCGTTGTCAAATCTGATGTGCCACTGCTTTGGCGCTTGTTTAAGACCATATAGGGATCTAACCAATTTGCAGACCTTCTTTTCTTGACCAGGTACTACAAACCCTTCGGGTTGGTCCATATAGATTTCTTCTTCTAGCTCTCCATTTAAGAAGGTTGTTTCCACATCCATTTGGTGAATCTCTAGATTGTGTATGACTGCAATCGCAATTAGCACCCTAATGGATGTGATTTTAGTCGCAGGCAAGTATGTATCGAAGAAATCATCGCCCTCTCTTTGTTTAAAGTCTTTCGCCATCAAGCGAGCTTTATACTTATCAACAGTACCATCAGCTTTCGATTTCCTTTTAAGGATCCACTTGCATCCTAAGGGTTTGCAACCTTTAGGGAGATCAGTCAAGATCCATGTATGATTTTGCATTATGGACTCGATCTCACTGTTGATAGCTTCCTGCCATAGTGAGGCATCTAGTCGAGCTAGAGCATCTTTAATAGTTTTTTATTCGTCATCCAACATATATGTAATGAAGTCAGGACCAAAACTTTTAGCAATTCTAGCTCGTTGACTACGTCTTGGTTCTTCCTCTATAGGATCTGAACTAGTAGCCTCTTAATGAGTTCTCTTCCTAGAGGCCTCTGGAACATCTTTCTTGCTCTTGCAGGGATAGACGTGTTCAAAGAATATTGCATTTCTTGACTCTATCGTTGTTCCTTCAGTCACATTCGAATTTTTCGATTTGTGAACAAGGAAACGATAGGCTGCACTGTTTAACGCATACCCTATAAAGATGAAATCAACTGTTTTAGGGCCAATTGCAACTTGTTTGGGTAAAGGTACCTCAACCTTAGCCAAACAGTCCCACACCTTGAGGTATTTGTAGGAAGGTTTTCGACCTTTCCATATTTCTTAGGGGGTTACATCTTTTTCTTTCATAGTATCTTATTCAAGATGTAGTTAGAAGTTAGGATAGCCTCTCCCCACATATTTTGTGGTAGTCCTGAGCTAATCAACCGTGCATTCATCATCTCTTTTAGTGTTCAATTTTTTTCTTTTGGCAACACTGTTATACTGGGGTGAATATGATGCAGTTGTTTGATGAATTATGCCTGAGGCGGCACATAGTTCTTCAAGTGGAGCTACATATTCCCCACCCCTATCACTTCGAATCACCTTAATTCGAGCACTCAATTGATTCTCAGCCTCTACCTTGTAGTTTTTAAAGGCTTCTATTTCTTCATCTTGACTTCTTAGTAAGTAAATGTAGCAATATCTTGTGCAATCATCTATAAAAGTAATAAAGTACTTTTTACCACCTCTAGTTTGCACAAAATTTAAGTCACATAAATCAGTGTGAATCAACTCTAGAGGTTTAGTGCTCCGTTCGACTGAATGAATGGTAACTTTGCCATTTTTGCTTCAACACAAATCTCACATTTAGTTTGTTTGAATTCAGTCACTTTTAGTAAATTTAAATTTACTAATCTTTTTATAGCATTTATATTTACATGTCCCAAATGAATATGTCATAAACCAGAGCACTCAATCAAGTAAGCAGAAGAAGACTCAACTTTATTAATTACTTTTTCGGCTTGGCGTCGTGCCATTATATTCATTTTGAAAAGTCCATTGGCGAGATAACCTCGGCCAAGGAACTTCCCAAACTTAGATAGAATAAACTTTTCAGACTCGAAAATAAGCTTAAAACCATTGTTTACAAGAAGTGAGTCAGAAAACAAATTCTTTCGGATGTCGAGGACATGCAGTACATCCTTCAAAGTGAGGCTCTTTCCACTTGTGAGCCTTAGGACCACGTTTCCAACACCAACCACATCAGACGAGGCTTGGTTGCTCATGTGAAGTTTTCTTCCTTCAACAGTTTTGTCGGAAGTGAACACACTCCTCTCGGATGCCACGTGACAAGTTGCACCCATATCAATGAACCACTCCCTTGGGTTGTCCACGTGGTGGACTTCGGACACAATAGCACACAAGTCATATTCCCAATCATCATTGGGTTCGACATTGTGGGCAGACATCTTTTCTTTGCCCTTGCCTTTAGCTTTGGGCTTTTCGCATTGGCTAGCCATGTGGCCGGACTTTCCACAATTGTAGCAATCACCCTTGAACTTCGGCTCTTTTATAACGATGTCTTTGTTCGATTGGGTAGGCCTTTTTGTTTCTTTGACGGACCACCACGTTCCATCAAATTGGCCTTAGCCTCCATAGTCCTTGGCTTAGGATCAACCCTTCGATTGTCTTCTTCAATTCGAAGTTTGACAATCAAATCTTCAAGAGTCATTGCCTTTTGATAATGCTTAAGGTAACTCTTGAAGTCCTTCCATGAAGGGGGTAGCTTTTCTATGACCGCAGCCACGTTAAAAGCATCGGGAAGCGACATCCCTTCGGCTTGAACATTGTGCAAGATCAATTGAAATTCTTGCACTTGTTCTACAACCGACTTGTTGTCTACCATTTGGCACGATAGATACTTGGCTATCGCGTACTTTATAGTACCCGCGTCCTCGGTTTTGTACTTCTTTTCTAGTAGTTGCCACAGCTCTTTAGCACTAGTTACATTGCTATAGACTGATAAGCTCATATTTTGCCTCACTTATCACATTGTTTCCTTATTTGTTTCTTGCATTTACTTTCGGTTTTAGTTAATAATCATGAACTGTTTATAGGGGATATTATGCTTGTCCTGCTAAGTTTTGTAGGTATCTGAGGATAAAAGTGATCAAAAGGTAAAAAAGAGCCGAGCTATACAGAGTTTCTGCTTCGATTGACACACAAGAAGTTGATCGAATTGGGAGACGTGCCAAAATCTTGAAGCATGACCTCTTTGTTGATTGACATGGTGCATGTCGATCGACACGGAGGTTGGATGTCGATCAAAGGAAGCAAGGAAGAAAAGGCTCGACACACATGCATCTGTGTTGATCGACACCACCAGTGTTGATCGATATGGATGTCAGCAGGATGGATCGACAGGAAGATCAAGCTGGATGTCAACCTGCGTGTGTGTCGATCGACACAGAAGTCCGGAAAGGGAAATTTTGCCTGTTTTGGAGAGTTGTGATATTTTAGCCCATTGACTTTTGAAGATCAAATTCCTCCCCTATAAACAGGACTTATTAGGCTCGAAAATAGAGTTAAATTCCTTGTTAATTTTAATTTAATTTTCAGCACTTTAATTTTCCAACACTCTTTATTTTTATTGTTGCAATTGGATTCAAAGACTTTAAGGTTCCTATTTCTTCAATGCATCAAGTAAGTTATTTTATGTTTCTTGCAATCTTTATTTTCAATATGTTAGGCTAGAAACCTTAACAGGTTCTAGGGTTTTCTCCATCCTTTTCAGCATGTTGTAATTCAATTAAATCCAACCGTTAATTAATTGGTTCAAATTCTATGGTTTTGATCTTAAAATCTATTTTCAATTGATGGATCGAGAGATGAAAATTGGATTAGATTTATAGTTATTAATTTGAGACCGAGAGGAGATAATCAATAATATTTGATTTTTTTCTGTCTTAAAAGGAAGAATCAGTTGTTGGGTTTTTAATCTGTATCTTTATCGAGATTGACTAGTTTGTGTTCTTAAGACCGAGAGGTAAAATTCACTTTCTAGTAATCTAGGTTTTAATTGTCTAACCAAGGAGTTAATTCCAAAATATCATATTTTCCCACCTAAGTAATTATTTTGAGTTTGGAATTATTGTTTATGCATGTTGAATTGGATTGGTTGCTTTCCCTAGAATCTGTGCTTTTTATTTATTGAATTTTATTTCAAAGTTATTTTCTATTTTGGAAAACAAAAACTCTCTTCTAAAAATTGGTTCACTCGGAAAAAGAATAGATAAACTATGCCAGTATATAAAATAATCTCGTTGCACTGTCCTTGTGGGTTCGACATTTCTTCGGATTTATAAATTTATTTGAATCGCTATGTTATAATAAATCTGTAATTTTTATAGCGATCATAGACCTTATACAAGGAATCTACTAAAGCATTTAAAATAAATTTTTGGCAGAGGAAATCATTGTGGCACCAACTGTCGAAGGCATGTCTTCTATTGATGTCGGGCTTATCATCAGCAATTTCAGGCTTGTCGTCCATGAGGAAAGAGGCCAACCCAAGTGTGGTAAGGTAGAACAGCAACTTTTGCTGCCACATTTTGAAGTCCACTCCCGCGAACTTGAACGGCTTCTCGGCTTGAGCATTGGTAGGGAAAGAGCGGTTCAATATGGGAGCATTGGGATCATATCAGGGCACACCTCCGACACCATTTCATGTATGGTTGGCAGTGTTGTCTCCGGTACAAGGATTGTTCACATTGTCAGCCATCTTGTTTCAAATCAGATTCAATATTTGTCTTGCGATTGTTGTGTATGTGGAACTGATTACAAGATGAGAACAAAAGTAGAAATAGAACTTGCGGGAACTTAAAATTACAAAAAAAAAAATAGAATGCAAACTGGAACAGCCGAGTCGAGATGATCTCTTCCCGCAAGACAAATACGCCACCGTAGTACTCGGTCTTAGCAGTTTGTCCCCAAAGGTAAAACGGTTATGTCTTGGTCGAAATAGCACCGTAATCAAATGAGCTTCGGCGAACTGGAGAGGAGCAGGACTGAGTAGCTAAAGGTTGAAAAATGCAAGGAAAATTTGCAGAAAATCAGGTGAAAGGTATTTTTGGTAACCTCTAGCATGCACCAGGATGCCTATTTATAGGCATTCCACACCTGAGGGAGCGTGTCGGACAATAAAGGTCGGACAATAAAGGTCAGACAATTAAGATCCGACAGCAGTTACACCCGTGCTCATGATGACGCGGACGGTTACAGTGGGAGATACGGGCTCGAGGGGCCGTTACGGGCGACTGTCACGGAGACTTCAAGGCTCATTTGAATTCAAACGAGTGTAACGGTCCCGAAAACTCAACGCGTGTGTGTGCTGACTCATCAACCACGTCATAAGCCATGTGTGCATACGTATTGACTTGACCGACCCAGTCAGCTCTTCGATAAGCCCATCGAGTTCATTTCTTTGTCCAAAAAGGTAAGATCTTGACGGGCCAAGCCAAGGCCCAAAGCCCAGGGGTCCAAAGACCAATTGCCAAGAACCGGGAACCGAGGTCCGGGGCTCAAGTCACGGGTCACGCTACGAGGTAGGCGGCGGCGCTTGGGCACACGGTGGACACGTTGTGTAACGTCCCTAGCACACTCAATTACTACACCATATCAGTGTAAATATATTTGTACACGTTAAGACAAGATTAGATTCCCAATGTGGGATCTCTTAATTATTACATGTCTTTAATTAATACTTGTCTTAATTAACCATGTAACAATGACGCTAAGTGTCAACTTCGCGGATGAATTTCTCATTCATCGGAATACAGATTTGAGAAAATAAATATACCACAATTATCTACTCACAACGTAGATCGATCTTGTAATATTTAATTTTCATAAAATTAAATATTTACGTCCGGAATATTTATTCAAATAGCTCCGGATTCCAACACCTCCATTCCTACACATGAATTCATACAATGCATTCAACCGAAGCTATCAAGTTTTGCATTCATAAAAATCTTACTCGTAGGTTTGGGCTGAGAAACAGGCGCAGGCCCGTCGTGTTTGATGCACCTTCCCCGTCAGCAGTGGCGGATCCAGAAAATTTATGTAGGGGGTTCGAAAAAAAAATTTGTTTCCACCCTAACTTTAATTCTTCCGTATCCTATTTTTTCTTATTTTTCATCAATTTTTCAGTTCTTCATAGGGGGTATCTTATAAAATATCGGATTACACAACTACAAAAACGAAAAAAAATTCCGACTAGGGGGGCTGGAGCCCTCCATAGCCCTAGTGTAGCTCTACCTCTGCCCGTCAGTTCCACCTCCACCGCGCTGCCGCTTCTCAACTCGATAGTGACCGGCACCGCCAACTACGAAGATCCTTCATTTCGGCCGTCCATTGAAGAATAAAAATCTACAAAACAGTCAATCGATTTTATTTATTAATTTTCTGTTGGAGCCATAATTATATCCTTCCCTTTTGTTTTCCTGCGCTTTCTTAATTTCTATTTCAATTTTATTTTATTTTTTTGTAGCTTTTTGAATGGGAAAAAGTATCAATTACATTTCAAACTGTTCAAGTTTTCTCAAATATATTACAAACTATTTATATTATCAAAATATATTACAAACTATCAGTTTTGTTCCAAATTTATGAGAGGAGCAAATTTCCGACAAAGGAAAGTTGACGTGGCTTGTCAGATAACACGTCAACACATAAAATTACACGTCATCATGCAAATATATTACAAACTATTATAATTTTCTCAAATATATTGCAAACTATTGTGATTTTCTCAATTATATTACCAACTATATATATTCCCAAATAAATACTCAAACAATTAGATTTGTTATAAATTTAATGATGAAAAAAATATTTATTCGTATTTTAAATATTTAAATAAGTATATAATTATACTTAAAAATATTCTATTAAGAATTCTTGACAGGTTTTAAAAAATTAAAAAACACTTATTTTATTTTTATTTTTATTTTTTTTCTTCTCATAATTCGTCGAATAAAAGATTAATTATTTATAGAAATATTTTATTTTTTATTCCGCAAAGTGAGAGACGAGAGAAAAAGTACTAAGAAATTAAAATAAATATTTTTTTCATTGTTCATTTTTTTAAAAAAAATTGTGAAGAACTTTTATTTAAATATTTTTAAGTATATTTATATGTTTATTTAAATATTAAAAATTCCAAAAAATAAATAAATAAGTTTCATCATATTTTCAAAATATATTTCATATAGTTTGAGCATTTATTTAGGAATATATATATAATTTGTAATATTATTGAGAAAATTGCAATAGTTTGTAATATATTTGAGGAAATTATAATAGTTTGTAATATATTTTGATAATATGCATAGTTTGTAATATATTTGAGAAAATCTAAATAATTTGTAATATAATTGATACTTTTCCCTTTTTGAATATCATTATTCATAATGATGATACATAATAAGCCGTATCTCTATGAGGTTATGAATTCTAAACTTAAAACCTCATATCAACTTCCTGCATTAAAAAATTTATTTTTTATTGAGAATTTTTCTGACAAGTCATTAATCAATAATTAAACTAGTTGTCATGTATATACTTACAATATCAGCAAATACAAATGATAAAATTAGATTTTGATCCATGAAACTTTATACTATTAATTTATTTTTTATAGTCAATATTCAAATATGCTTTTGTTAGGATTTATATATGAGTTGATGATTGTCGAAAAATATCAGTCATCAACTGACCCTATTGTCAGCTGTGTTGGGGTTGATTAGATTAGGACTCATGTTAGATTGTGAATCTTGCATGAGTTTGATAGTGGTAATAGTTTGAGTTTGTAAAGAACTGACCACTGAAAACTCGAAGAACTATAGACAAAAGATCAAGTTTAGAGATGTTAATAATTGATCAACTGACAATTACGAGAAGAAGAAACCACAGTTGCCAATCAGAAGAGAGGGTTGACTAGTTGTGAAAGAGAGAATAGCTGACAATTCAGTTGGAACTGACAGTTAAAAGCAAGAGATAACCTAGTTGTCAGTTGGCACATCAATTAGTCAGTTGACAAAAAAAACGCTCATCTCTAGTCATCGGGAAGATAATTGAGACCAAACAAAAAAAAAAAAAAAAAAGACTACTCTTGCAAAGCATATTCAAAGTTGATCTTCTTCGGACTAAATTCTAGTTATGAAAAGGTGATGAACGGGTATTATTCACAGGTTAAAAAAAGAATACATGTTGATTGTCGGATAAAAAGTCTGCAAATGCAGATAAAGTTACATAATTGCATATCAATGCAAAAATCA
The DNA here is from genome assembly GCA_026898455.1 of Plectranthus barbatus. Lineage (NCBI taxonomy): Eukaryota > Viridiplantae > Streptophyta > Magnoliopsida > Lamiales > Lamiaceae > Plectranthus > Plectranthus barbatus. The sequence continues at coordinate 197,205 of JAPKLW010000899.1, read as the reverse complement.
ATAGGTCAGTTTATCCATTCAAGTGAAGGTTTTAAATATCCATTCAAAGAAAAAAGCCAGTTTATCGATCCTTAAGCATTCAAGCGAAGTTATCCTGCTCATATCAAGCTTTCATGTCTTCTTTGACAAGATACTTGAGACATTTAGCCGATCTACTGAGAGTCCAAATTCACCTGACAAGAAAACCAACCAACGTTCATGAGGAGAATTAAAAAACTCACCCTGCTGCTGATGAAGCCGATTGCAATGAAGCTTCATCAACTACCGAGAATAGCTGAGATCCTCCTTTAGGAAGAACGAAGGTTGTAACCTGTATTAGATTACCGCGTACAGCTAGAGTTAGTGATTTTCGTTTATGGAGAAGGAAGAGTGGATGTAGAAATTTTTAGTTCTCGAGCCACTATAAATCTTTAATTTGTCATTTACTGCTTTCTTCATTGCTTTCGGTTAAACCTTTTTCAACTATAATTTAGAGTTATCGGTGTATAACTATAATCAAACTCTATACTTACTCGGCCTGAGTAATTTGTAACTGATAGAGTCGGTAACTAATCAGGCCCACATACTTAATTCTGCTACCGTACGTGCATAAAGTCTGATCCAGGACCGTCAACTCTAAATTGTGTCTATTTTTAAATTTAATACAAACTATAACATTTTCAATAGAATGGCCAAATTATTAATTTGGAAAATAAGATTAATTAGTTTATATTCGAGTTAATTAAATTTATTCGTTTCGTCAATTCCGCAAAAGCAATCCGTACCTCTTGAAGAGTACAAACATCGCCTTTTACCATTATTCCACTCCACTTAATCTTTTCTTTCATCATCTTAAATTTTCAATAATTTTAGATACAAACTAAAACAAATTCCATTTGAGCTGTTTATGAGTTTAAGATGCTTATATAAATTTGAGAATATGTGATGTTTGAATTTTATTTCAAACCCTAAATTTATTTTTTGATTTATTAATTCACTTGAATTTTCTTGTCAACAATATGTTCTATGAAATTAAAGGCAATTCATAATGCACAAGCATGGACTTCATTACAAAATATAATGTATGTATATATAATTATATATAGCTCTGGTGAAACGTGTTGGGTGTAGGAGAGAATAGTGTGCTGCGGCACTTTGAATATTGAGAGAAATGGAAAATGATTTCATTGATTCAAATGGCTGTGATTACAATGGTATTTATAGATACCTCAATACGTGAACAAATAATAAATGAGATTAATGTAACTGTTCGTAAATTACATGAACAGGTAGATAGATGGATACCAAGAGAATTTTGACCAGCATAATTGCAAATTACTTCTCAAATCTCAACAAAACGGAATAAAATAAAATTAATCAAAGACTAAAGTGGAAGATAACATGCATGAATCAAAACTCCTTGACATAAGCATTGTGAATGTTGAGGCCTCCCTTCCATTTCCCACTCCAAACCTCGTACAATCCGAAATAAAGCTTATTATCTTTGGGATCAGCTTGTTGGGATTTGGATTGGCTCATCCACCTCCCCGTAATCTCAAACGACCCTTTGTGATTAGGGTTTATGGAGTTCTTTGTCCATGCTTCCTTCCCTCTCTTCAACATCACAAACACCGGATAGTTGCCCCATCCGAATGCGTCTGGATTCAACGACACTCGAAATCCGGCTTCGTAGCTCTTTCCCGGGCTGGTTTCGTCCACCACGCCCGTCACCTCCAGCCAACTCACTTGATGCAGCTCCGCAGGCAATTCGCTGCACAAAGTTTATCACAAAACTTAGGATTACTATTAACGTTGCAGTGGTGAAAGTACTCTCCCTATGATCTAGTTCAAACTTCTACAGAGACAAGTAGGGTGTGTGCATTTCAATTAAAATGCCACTTACCTTTTGTCGTCGGGTATGCTCCAGTATCGCTTGTCGTTTCCCCAAACAATGTTGAGGTCCCTTGGTTGAATCACCATCACTCCATGCTTATCCTGCACCCATCAACATTTTATGTTATCTAGAGAGAGAGAGAGAGAGGATGTGTGATTGTACCTTGATGAGTTTTGCTGAAGATTTTCCTGAATGGTGTGGAGTTGTGTTGGAAGCCATCTCTGAATTCGGGCTAAGTTAGGAAAAGTATATGGTTTGATCGTTTGTCAGCCCTCTAGTCATATATATAGGAGATCTTGGAAAGAAGGGCATTTTTTTTTTCAGTTTATTATTATTATTATTATTATGAATTTCTGACTTCATTTTGTCCCCTAAAAACGAATAAAAGCATATGGAATAAAGATTGACAAGCGTGTAAATGGATAAATATTTGAAGTGAAAAGCAGCCTCCAAATTCGACTTGTTATATAATATATAGATTCGAACTAAATATGTCATACACATATGCACATCATTCACCGTGTTTGTGAATTGTGATAGAGAGATTGACATTTAAAACGGCTGAATTGATATAAAGTTATATCATAATTTATGCAAATGTTACTATGATTCAGTAAAAAAAACTAAAGAATAAATCATTATTAATTTGATTCACAGAGAAAAGCACAAAATGAAAATTGCAACTTACACACAGATAAAAAAAGTTTGCCGACAGGAATTTAAAAGCCGTAATATGTTAACAGTCTTGTTCATGAATCTACTTTTCAGATAAACGAATCCCACTAAATTAATTAATTCCCAAATATAGCACGATTTATATCTGGCCAAATGATGTACGTAATATATTTCAATAAAAAGTTATACTCACACTAAATTTATAGCTGTTTTAGTGCTGAACAACCATATCAAATTTGATTCGAGTCAACAATATCCTCTCCTATATATGGACCTATTCCAACCATCACCCCTAATTGAGATTTTGTTGGAATAGGTGATGAAATACAAGTCCCAACTCTGAAACAAACCACTCCATCCATCTCTTTCAGGCACACAAGCACAAAATCATAGCCCATGAAACCAAAAAAAATGAAAACTCAACAAGTTGCACAATCCCATTTCAGATCACCAGGAAGGATTTCAGAAAGAAAAATCATGTAATCCGCATATATTGCTTATAGTGATTTTAGCCTAGTAGCTTTAGCCACTGCACATAGTTATAAGTTTTAACCAAAACTCGCAAGTGTCTCCTAAGAACTGAGAAGATGAATGATTGAAGATAGATACCCAATAAAATATGACTAAATCAGCAAATTGGAGCAATATATTCCATGGATGTAATATGTATACTGCACAAAAGAAAAGAGTCAACCACTCTTTCTCAAACAGCTATGAACCGTGAGTTTTGCACTACTCTTAATTTAATCTTAAACACTCAATCAATTTAAGGCAAAGAAAAGCAAAGAGAATCAATGGATAGAGAAGAATATTTATACCAATATTTTAACATAAATAAATCATAGAGGGGAATATAGTATGCACACATTCAATTGTAAGGCAGAGAGACAAATTCGAAAAGCACATTCTTTCCTAGTTAGTAGAGTTGTCATCAGGGAGCATGTAGCTAGCTGAGAGAGAAAGGTCCTGTCAGATCAAACCATCTCCTGATCAATGTTTGTGGATTCCAGATCTTCAGCAGTTACTATTCGATGCAGCTGTGATTCGCAAAGAAAACCTTGTAACTATGGAATGCGATGAAGTATTTCTCTTCTAAACAGAACAGTTTCTCAAGCATATTAACAGCACAAGTAGAAGATCTGCCTTAATGGAGACTTACAGCATTCGCAGCAGTAAACCAATGAAAGACGCGCAAGAACACATCATCTTTTGTGGGGATGGCGTCATGATTCCAGACTGTGATATCATGAAAAGTCGCAGCTGTTTCCCAGCAGGGTGAATTAGTGCCATTAGTCCCTTGATCGGGACCTTTCTTTGCCAGGACGTAACCTAGAGAGAATAAAAGTTACAGCACAACCAATCATAGCTAAATTCCACACACTACAGATTCCACACCTTTCTAGAAAATCAATTTCAAAGATAGATGTTCCAAATGTGAAGTCGAAAATAAGAATCAATCAAAAAAGCGAAAATCAGGAAACCATTGCTAAATAAATCAAAAAAAATCATTAGAGTAACAGCACAACCAATCAATGTTTAATGCGATGAAAATTGCAACCTTAATGATGAAACCTGATCACAGAAGAATCCCATTCATTTCCTGTCTATACATCTTTCTAGAAATCAATTTCAAAGACAGGTTCCAAATATGATGTTTACAAAAAAAAAATAGAATCAATCTCAAAAGCTAAAGTTAGGAAATCGTTGCTAAATCTATAGATAAAAATTGATAGAAAAAACATCAAACGAACAATGTATGCGCAACTATGCAGAATCGGTTTCAATATTCAATCCACACAATATTACAAGCATTTGAATGGCGAAATCGATCAAAATAAGGCAGTGGCAATTACCAGAATATCCATGGGGAAGAGAAACAGTGGTTCCGTGTAAATTCCGCCCTCTAAAGTATGCTTCCTCCACTTTCATCCCATCTACCTCCATTCCTACACAATTCAAACACTGCGTCATCCCCAATGCATTCAACCGAAGCAATCAGGTTTCGCATTCACAAAAAATCTTACCCGTGGGTTTGGGCTTGAAGTAGTGAGAAACAGGGGCAGGCCCGTCGTGCTTGATGCAGCACGGCAACTGATGCACCTTCCCCGTCAGGTCCACCTCCACCGCGCTGCCGCATTTCAACTCGATAGTGACCAGCGCCGCCGACTGCGAAGATCCTTCGTTTCCGCCGTCCATCAAAGAATAAAAATCTACGAGACCAGTCACTCGATTTTTCCTTTCTGTTGGAGCCCTAATTCTATCATCACCCCCGCGCTTTCTTATTTTCTATTTTGCTTATATTATTTTTTTTTTTTTAGTTTTTAAAGTATTATTATTCAAATTATATGAATTCAAATTTTTTGGTTTGGCAATATTGAAATTTCACATTAGAGAAATAAGTAAAGAGTTTCATGGACTCCATCCGTTCTAATTATTTGGTCCAATTACTATTTTAGTGTATTTTAATTATATGATCCAATTTTTTATTTGGTATTTTTTTTTTTTTGTAATTTACAGTTACACTCTGAATAACTTTGGAAAATGAGAAAACTAAATGTAAAATTATGAAAATGATAGGTTAATTAATGTTTAAAACAAGGGCAATATTGAAAGTTTGTTTAAATATTAAATAATTATTGATAAACGTGCAAGATCAAACTAGATAATGTAATCGGAACGGGTGGAGTATATAAAAGCTCCCAGGGGGACATCTGGGTGTGTGAGTTTGAGATTAATGTAGACATATTCAAAAAAAAAAAGTTGTTTCTTTTGGGATGGAGATGCCTAAAAATAAAATAGTGAGGTTTTCAATTAAAAGCATGCAATATCATATTAATGTCGAAATTTCGATCTCCAACACGTAGAACCTAGTTCAAGCAGAGTTCAGGGAGCAAGGTGATGGCAAACTCAGGAATGTAGGGGTGTGCAAGACCCCATCCGAACCCAAAAACTGATATGAACCGATGATTTCGGGTCGGGTCTATGTTGGTCGGGTCGGGTTTCGGGTTTAAAAAATTCACCCAATTTATTGTCGGGTCGGGTGGCAGGTTTGGTTGTTCAGGTTCGGGTTCGGGTGCCACCCAACCCGACCGAACTAATATTAATATATTTTTATTATATAAAAGATAATAATACAAATAATATTATCCAAATACATCTCCAACCCTAATTTACTTTTCAACATTTATTTTCAACCCCTACACCGCTGCCCATTCATCGTCGGTCGTTCCGTCTGACATCCACCGCTCGCGCCATCACTCACTGTCGCAACGCCGCCCTGCCTACCGACTCCCGTCGGCTCGTGTCTGTTGTTGTGCTACACCACCTATTCGCCCCTGCACTGGCCACCACTGCACCCAACCACCCCTCTCATCCGCTTGCTTGGTGTTGTGTTGCACCACCAACCACCGTTGCCTGTTGTGCTGAGCCACTCCTGCACCGCTAGCCACTGCACGCAACAGCTACCACCTATCATTTTTTCCACAAAAATCGGGTCAAACCCGACCCACCCGACTGAATTTTAGGTCGGGTGATGCGTCGGGTGAGAGGAGAAGTCGGGCGGGTTTCGGGTGGGGAGGATCGGGTTTCGGGTCTTGGATTACCCGACCCATTGCACACCCCTACAGGAATGCATGTGAAAAACCCTAAATAAAACTCGATACAATTGAGTGTCTTGTAGGTGAAATAAATTAATGTAGGCAAAAATGTGTGCCAGACTACCTGCATTCTAAATTGAATGCTTATTTATACATAAAATATTTTGATTGGAATGCAAATAATACATTTTAAACATTATTATTATGGTAAAATACATTATTTTATTTTGTTTGGAATGTACATTCGCTATATGTGAAATGCGTTATAAATAGAATATGTTTATCAAACGAAATACGCGCATGCAACTAAAGTCTCGTCTCACCAGAAACTCACTCTAATATACTTGCAGTATCAGCAAATACTGACGAAAAAACTCACATCTATATAATATACTAAAAGAGTTTCACAAAATTTCCTCAAAAATTTTTAAAAAATGTGTCCATGCCAATAAAAAGATATTAAATAAAATCATCAATATTCTATAATAACCAAGTTTAGGATTTATACATTTTTTATTTAATATATGTATTTTGAAAAATATGAAACTTGATAATTCTCTATATATGAGATATCATATAGATAAACTAAATATATTTAAGCTAAAATATTATAAATTATAATAATTAATGTGTAAAAAGATGTGTCATACAATTAATATATAATAAATTTAATATATCTACATATATAATTAATGTAATTTAAAATATATTCTTTTTCAATGAATTTTTTTTTTGCATAGTCATCAGAATTTATACTATACATCAAATATACTTGATAAGTATATCCTTATTTAGAATTCTTTATTCATTTTTTAAATATCAAAATATTTTTCTTAATATATATAAAATAAATATAATTCTAAATTTATTTGGATAAAATATATATTTAAAAATAATTACATTCTCTTATATTAAAATTAACACATAAGCAAGGGTGGCAATTTTCGACACGACACGAACCCGCACGATAATTATGGGTTAGTGTTGAGCTTTAATGGGTTCGTGTCATTATCGTGTCGACCCAATAAGGACACGAAATTTTCGTGTCGTGTTCGTGTCATGATCGTGTTATCCGATTACGTATCGTGTTTCGTGTCGTATTCGTGTTATCCGATAACATATCGTGTTTCGTGTCGTGTTAACCACTAAGAAATTAATAAATAATATATTTTATTATTTTATTATTATTATTTTTACTATTTTTTCATTTATCAACCTAATTTAACAATTTTCACAGGTCAATATCGTGTTCGTGTCAATATCGTGTTATCAGATCGGGTTCTTAACAGGTCAATATCGTGCTCGTGTCGTGTCCGTGTTTGAGGCTTAATGGATCGTGTAGTGTTCGTGTCGAGCATATCCTTAACAGATCGTGTTAGTGTCGGACCTTAATGGGTCGTGTCACTATCGTGTCGACACGATAACGACCCAACACGCACGAATTGCCACCCCTTGACATAAGTATAAAAAATATTTCCTTTTAAAATAAAAATAAAAATATTTTATGCAACGCACAAATAAATTTCTAGTTGATCCATATAAAAACTAACTGGATGCAAAATTCTATTACATATTGTTGAGTCAAAATCCATAATGATATAAACCAAGATCCACAGCAGTAATAATATTACAATGCACAGGTGTAATAACAAAACCAATATAAAAAAAAATAATGAAAATGAAGCATCAAGCATGAGCCTCGGCGTTGCTGTTAGGTTCAACAAGATTGTAAGCATCATCAGCTGCAGAGGTATCCATGTCGTTCAGACCCAGTTCCTCGTTCTGCTCCCACGACCTCTCGTACGCCTCGACTGCAATCTCGCCATTTTTTTAACCACACAAAAAACAAACACATACACCAAATCATAAGAAAAACACACAAAAAAAAATGGAAACAACCAACTCACATGATAGCTGGTCGTCTTTCGAGATTTCATCGGTCACAGGGGCGACAAACGAATTGGCCAAGGCATCGTCAAGAATCAAAGTCCAAGGTTGTTCTAAGCTTTTGAGCTGTAAATCAGATGCATTCATGCTTTAATATGGTTTGATTAGCAGCATAACTTCTTATGAAGTTTCAAGTGTTTTCGGAATCTGCACCTGCTCGATTTTCGACCTGAATTCTTTCCATTTGTTCCTTTTCGCATCATCCATGCTATCACCAAAAGTGAACCCATGTACTCTTTCCAGACCTGTTATTATTATGATGATGATGAGAGAGAAAGAGAAAGACGCGTGATCGGGTTACGAGACTACGTAAGTGGAACAGGAAACTTACTTTCACCAATCTTGGATATCAAGCCTTCAACAGTGGTAACAAGTCCACCTAATGTGCCACTAGCCAGTTCCAACTCAAGTTCTGGTATTACCACAGAGGCCGTATCCGACTACAATGATCAAAGGGCATAGCTATAAGAAGCAAAAAGCCCAGCACACAATACAAGCAAGCTATCGGGAAGAATTAAACAAGCATCACAAGTTCAAGATTGAATGAAGAAGAGTTTGGGTAGTGGTGAATCTAGTTTTCCAAAGCCTCGAGTAGAGAAAAGAAGTTTGCTTAAAGCGAACATAAAAGAAGCAAAAATCTACATAAATGTGCATCAATATCTGGCAAAAAAGAGCTTTTTTACGCATATAAAAGCCAGCTACATACCTTAATCACATCACGGCTAAGATCTCTGACATTCTTTACATGAAGAGTTATCTTTTTCCCTTTAGCAGGAATAGCACCACCAGCTTTAACCTGCAATCGTACATAATAAAATCATCGGTATGACATAGGAACAGAAAAGGAACTACGTATATTCATGGACTAAAACCCGCGAACCTCTGAGTTACGGTAACCACAGTCATCACAAGAAGAAGCCATAACAATCACTTCCTGGAAGTAAGGTATATCTGTCTACAGTTAAGCTAACAACTTCGATATGGCTATATGGTCAATCATTTTACTAAAAACTTCCATAATGCAATAATTTTTATGCTGTTAATCAAGAAAATTGGATCAAATATAAGTCTATCTCAACACTGCAAGAGCAATTTAATCGGACTTATTTTTTATACGATTTATGGTAGTGGTGACCCGAGGATGCATTGAGAAGATCAAGAAATAAATGTTTGTTGTGCAATTTAACACACTGACTGGTAAATCTATTGTCCAACTACTCAATACTAGTGAGTTGAGAAAACCAGCCCGAAAAGGATACTTGTCACAAACATGCGGCACTCGCATTTCACCCCACAAGCACCGCAAGTTGATGGAAAAGTCATGACCTGTGACAGGAATATTTTTGTAAGTACATCAAAGTCTAGTATAAAAATAGACATGCAATCATTAACAGGTTATATTTACCTCTTCAGGAGAAGAATACCGAAATAAAGCATCGGCAATTTGAGCACTATTACCCTGTGCAATTGCCCGCCGACCAGCTCTCGCTCCTACAGAACCATGGGGTTCTTCATGTCTTAGAGATACATTGAGTGTGCTATCTGAGTTGTTTTCTACAGCAGGTTCTCCTTGTGATGTGTCTGCAACATACCCTAAGGCCGCCTGTTGTTCAGGAGTTCGCTCGTAAAACTTGATAGTCAATGACGGATCAGAAGATGGGGCATACCTATTTGAGATTACATAATTAAACTTTAAAACAATTATTGGAAGTTGAGGAATCCATTGCTAGCTATATATTTTTCCATAAAGAATGATTGTTAATAGCAAGGAGTTAAGACAGTTTCCTTACGGGTTCTCAATAAAGCTGTTTCCTGAAGGATCATCAATAATAAAGGTAAAGTGTGATTCGGCAGATGCACAAGCTCTCAGCTTTATCAAGAACTCGTCTATTGCTTCAGCTGTCCGAGGATCTACTTTCTGAGAAAAAAAAAATAAACAATGTATCATTCACAGGATCATGATGTCTGACATACAGCAGGACTTATGAGCAAAATGTTACCCTCCGCTCTTCCTGAAGGGCCTCCAACTCATCTGCTGCTCTGACCAGTATCCCTTCTACCTAAACAAGTATCAGAGAATATAGCTATATAAGCAAGAAATGAATTAAAGAACCTTAGATTCAGATAACATGATCAAACAAAAAAACACGTAGATCAAACTTCCCTTCAGACTTATTTCAGCTAGTTCACTGGTATACTATGCCCCCTCCCCAAGTTAAAAAGGCGGGGGGGGGGGGGGGGAAATTCCTTTCATAGTCCTGTAACATTCTCCATACCTCTTTGAAAACATAGAAAACTCTATCTGCCACTACCAAAAAAATAAGATACCATTTCCCTATGTCTGGAAACACATTATAAAAACTGTATTTGCAATGAGAGAAGTAACGTGCCAATAGTGTGAAGGAGATATCAAAAACATACCGTTGACAAAGAACCACACTGAGCCTCTGGAGGGATCTCAAAGTCCAACTCAGGGATCTGCAAAATCAGCATCAAAATGAGATCAAACCAAAGGGCTCAAATTTGGAAGGATTACTTGGATACGAAGCAGTCAGTGCTATATCATGCAAACAAGACTAGATAGATCAGTATTGTACAAAAAATTATAGATCAAGAATAAAAACCAGAAAATGACATGTATGTGATAACTATACGAGATTATGAATTCGTGCATCTGGAGGAATACAGCAAAATTAGTCACAACTAACAAAAAGTACCTTGATTGTGGCAGTTTCTGATTTCACCACTTGACGATTGAACATCTGCATAAAGAGTTATTCAGCATATCATTCTTCAAAGTTTTTGAGGTAAATAATCAGATTAACTACACAGAGAGCAACAGGATAGATGAATTCACATGCCAAAGAAAAATGACAAATAAACTGATAAATGTTTTAATGTCACCAAATAATAGAGATTTTGAAAATAAACAAATACGCAGTGTCCAAAGCAAGAGATTGAACACCAAACTTCATAGAGTTAATCAGAGCATTTTAAATGGGTCCATGCAATCACTTGACAGGCAAAGCTTAACATACTCAGAATACAACCTTTTTATCGCCTGAGGGAACATCTAACACGTAGTGGCAGCCTTTAGGTTGGATTTCGCCAGCAAATTGTACATAATTATTCCTAAGAGAAAAAAGGGTACAAAAGAATAAGATTCAAGAAAGGGCAACTAAGAAAAACAATAACAGTTTTTAGTACCCTATAGAGATAGAATTACCTCTCACCACAATGAGGGCATTCAAAGGCTGATAGCAGTATCTGTGACAAGAGATGCATACAGAATGAAAAAGGGAAAGAAGCGCATAAAATGCATGATAAATTGATAATTAATCCTTGCAAACAAAAAGAAATCAGTGAAGCACTATGGTGCAACTGAATGGCTCATTGCTTCAATTAGTTCTGATTAATAGTCTTTAGCATAAGCTCTTTAGTGCGGGTTTGAAAGGCAAAACTTATAGAAAAGAGTAAGCCAGGTAGCACAATGAATAAAGAGATTCACCTTTCTGAAATGTGGGATAAGAGTTAGCAAGAACCGCGTTATTCCCTGTAGAAATGTGCTTGATCAGAAAGAAGAATAAAAAGTAAAAACAAATAACAGGCAAATTGCACAAAGATCACTTATTCAACTGATGAATATAAACATATAACACGCATACAAGCAGAGTATAGAAGAGTTATCAAAGACAAAGAGTTTAGAAGCATAAGATAAACAGAACGGCTAAAGACCAACTACGCTCTACATGAATGCACTTATACAATTGTCTTCCAAGCTGTATTAGTAGCATTAAGTTCGAACTAGCAGTCAATAAATACCATAATAACAGGAAAATAACAAAAAAGGAACCGCGAAGCTATCAAAAATTCACTAATAAACTGAACAACGAAAAAAGAACAAGCAAGAACCACAAAATTACGCAACTCACAAGTTAGGACCCTGAAAGTTGCAGCCTTCACCATATTACCTTCAAAACTCTTTCTCCATACATTGTATAATTCATAAATATATATTAAGTACACAAAATTAAATTACTTAGACAGAAACAAGAAACAGATTATTACTTATGTCGATACACAAGTCAAGACCTACAAAAGTCGCAGTCTTGAGACTCTTGACCAGAATACCTAAAATCTCTCTCTCTTGCGAATTCCATAAGCATAGAACAGTAAGCACGCGGCACCAAAATACCCAAAAAAAAAAAAAAAAAAAACGTAACATTAATGCTACTCCACACTACACAAACAATCAAACAGCATAAATCACAATAAAAATCAATACAAGAACGCAACTTCTAATACTGAGACCTCTATAAATGGGAGAACGAAAAAAAAACCAAACAACACAAATTCAGGAAACTCACATCTATCAACAGAAAAAGTGGCATTGAAACACCGATATACATACAACAAAGACACAAGAACTTCAAAACCCAATGCTTTATAAAAAAAAAATAATGAAATAAAATAAAAAGAACAGAACCATACGTTCTCACCACAGCGCATACATAGACTCTCAACTTCGTAGCGAGGGGCTTCCACATCGTCGGCCGAGATGGCCTCCACCACAGAGCCGACGTCCACGATCGGTGGCGCGCTCTGCGTTGTTTGGTTGGTCTCCATTGACAGCCTAACTTCGAAGAAAAAAGATTCTAGGTTAATTGTTAATAACTGGGATTCACCCTCCTTTCGCCGTTTCCAACTCGGGTCTTTGGATTCAGAGAGAGAGGCGAGGAGATAAAAAGGAGGCGCAGCGCAGACGAAGTGAGAACTCTAGAATGTGTTAGAATATGATTTTGAGCTCAACGACGCATTTACTCCTTTTTTTTTTTCATTATATATTTTTAATCATATAAAATTATTATGTTTATATTTTATAATATTTTTATATAATTAATATATTAACACCTAAATTTGAAATGTATAGCCGTCTTAGCTCAGCCGGTAGAGCGCGTGGCTTTTAACCACGTGGTCGTGGGTTCGATTCCCACAGACGGCGTCGTTTTACTTCTTTTATTAAATTTTTTTTTTTTTCCTTTCCCGCGTGATTTCTGAAAATTAACCCAAAAAAAAAAAAAGAACAAGAAAAGGAAAGGAAAGGAAAGCGGTAGAGAGAAACAAGAAAAAGGGGATTTTCCACTCTTAAATTTCAAATCAAATCGATGCAGACGTGAAGAACCCTAATTGAATTCAGACTGATTGAAGTTGTGTTGTTGCCAAAGAGTGAGCTCCCATTGCTTTTCTGGATCGCGGTGGGAAGGACGCGACGACGAATTCTGGTGCAGCCTTTAGGTTTCAGAAGTGAAGGGCGTTGTAAACAAAATCCTTCGTTGATGTTGTTTTTATCTATCAATAAGCCTTTCCTTTTCCAGTTTGCTCTCGATTTGAGGTGAAAATATGAAAACTATATCATTTATGTGTTTGTTCACTGATCTAGTACATCTCACCCTCTCTCTCTCTCAGTCTCTCTCTCTGCATACATGCTCGCTTTGTGTTTGTGAATATGTCTGTGCCGCTTGTTTGTTTCCAAACATCGTATTGCAACTTAATTATCCTTATCCCAAAACAACACATGTAATTCTCCTTCAAGATTTGAGTTTTACAGAAAAAAAAAACTTCTGAAAAGTGAAAAACAATCCACCTAACTATAGAAACACAAGTTGCAATGCAACCACCCCCAAATGACTTGTTTTGTGGTTGCTAGCTATTTCTAACAGATTAATTAGCACTACATGCTCGCACATTCTTGCATGTAATGTTTGGGCTGCTGCAATGTGAGTTTCGTACATGCTTTGCATATTCATTCCTTCATACAAGTTGTTGTCTCCGAAATCTTCATCCCATTTTAAATCTATCAACAGCCCAATAGCAGTCGGCACTTATTCAAAGTGACATGAAAGAATGCAGTGGCGGATTTAGAAAATTTCGAAGGAGACCTCGATTTTTTTTTTTTTCTTCCACCTTAACTACAATACATTCATACCTTTTATTTTTCATCCATTTTTCCTTCTTCATGAGGGGGGATTATTTTACAAAATATCGAATCATACTACTATAAAACGGGAGAAAAAAATTCGGATTAAGAGGGGCTGGATCAGTTGCGTATCCAGAAATTTAAAATTGAAGGTACTATATATAAATACTAGTATGGCACTCGCACGATGTGCGGGATTATTTAGTTTTTTTTTAATTATTTGTCCATTTATATTTCAATAAACTAAGATGTCCTTGACATCGGAGCGACGTGATTAAAGCACTTTGTCTATGATCAATTTTGCATAAAATTAATATGAGGGACGTACACCATTTTATATTGAAATTCTTTACCCCAATTTTCAATAAATGAAATAAAATTACAAAACAACATAAATAATAATTCTTATATATTCCGAAACACTTTCTTATATACAACATTAGCAGTACATGACACACTAAGATTATCATCATCACTTGCTAATATCTTAAGTCCGCTTATGGTCGTAACTTTGGAAACAACAACATATAATTGACCATGAGTAAATACATTTTCTTCAATAAAATGCCAACATGTGATAAGGATGGACCTTGACTCTTGTTAATAGTCATGACATATGAAACAATAAAGGGGAACTGTCTTCTCAGAAACTTGAATGATAGACGCTTATCATAAGGCGTCAAAGTCATTCAAGGAATAAAGACAATTTCACCAAAACTATTTCCGGTGAGTATCTTCGCTGCATTAACATGATTGTCAAGACTGGAGATAATTAGACGGGTTCCATTGCACAATCCAGTAGCACGATCTATATTTCTCAGAAACATAATAGGAGTTCTCACCTTGAGTGTCATCTCATGATTTGACAATCTCGTACATTTCAAGTCATTCAAATATTCATGTGTAGGCAAATCAGTCAACACATTCATTAATCCATCTGATTTGCACATACTGTTTGAACTTAAATATACCCTATTATCAGAGGTGTTACGATCCATCATATGTTGATTCAGAGAATCAACGATATCCATTGTTTGAGCTAGAATAGCTCTATCTTGCAAATATGACAAATCATTATTGCAAGATAATGTAATAGGATACGTGCTTTTGACAATTGCCTTTATAGGATCTCCATAAAAGTTTAGGTGAATATCACTATACTCTATTGAGTGAAATTAAACTAATACTTATTATTAGGAGTAAACATAATGAAATGCAAGATCAAATATATAAAAGGAGTAACATGCCTTTTGTAATGTTAACATGAGTCCTGACAGTGAATCGTGTCACACTATTTGCTCCTCATAATTTGTCAGTACTTCTCTATGAGTTTTTTTTATCAGGTAAATTTTCATCATTCCAATTAATAATCATCAGATTGGTTGCTTGATGAAATATTAAAATTGGGGACACCATGTTGATGCGATGTGGTTTGTAAGGGCAAATCCAAAATAATCGCAACTGACAAAAAAAATTAAACAATAATTTTATTATATAACATACAAAATCAATGGAGAAGTATAACAAATGCATCTTTTTTATCAGGTAAATTTTCATCATTCCAATTTGTCATAATTTTAAAAATATTTATATATACACATACCATTGATATTCTGACCAAATAATCGTACCGAATTGGTCCAAGATTAATTGATTTTTTTCTATTACATTGATTAATTAATATTAGAAAAATAACATATTATTTAGAAAATAAAATAACATTATCATACTATTTATCACATCAGACATTGATGAACATGCAACATCAGTAACATATCTCATTCGCACTTCATTGGAGGCCACATTAATTTCTATTAAAAAAATTAAAGAATATTAGAATATTATTCTTTCAATCAAACAAAAGTAATTGTTGGACTATGATAGTAAGTCATTGAATGATATTGTGTGTTTCAATTGGTTGTACATATTATATCAGAAATGGATATTTGATTCCAATAAAATATGGTGCGAAATAGCAATTTCATAAAGAATACATATAACACTATTTTTCTAATAATTATATTAGTTGTATTAATAATCTAAAAACTTATAAGAATATAGAGAACGTACCATTTGTAATATTACGAAGCAACGATCCTCAAGAGTTGAGCATACCAAATTGAAAAGAATCTAAACACAATCACAATTATGTATGAAAAGAAAATAAAAAAAGTTATATAGGATCATAGTAAATTAAAACTAATATAATGCTAATAATACGTCATAATTATTTAATTCGTTTGTAGAAATAAATTAAACTAATATTATTTAGTAATGTATATCTAATAATAAGAAATATAATATTTATATTAATATGAATTTTAAAGTAGAAATTAACTAAACTAATATTATTTTTGTAATGTATATCTAATAATAAGAAATATAATATTTACATTAATAAAATAAAAAATATTATTTAGTTTTATTATTTTACTTTATAACTAAATATAAAATGGGAAGGTCTTGGGTTAGGCAGGCCTAAACGATTTAGGCGGGTTTGATCCATTAACCCAAGCCCAAACCCATATAATATACCCTATTTGGGATGGGTGAACCCATTTGGATAGGATAAAACCCGCCTAAACCGTTTAGGCCTGCCTAACGCAAGTTTTTGCCTTATAAAATAGATTGATTCTAATCATAATTCCCATTTATTTCTTTATAACCAACAATAAAATCAAAGGATCTAAATATGCTTTACATAAAAATATTGATATAAAACTCCAAATATTCGATAAATTAGTCGAAGTAATCAAAATCCCGTAAATAAATGACCTCGTCACATTTTTATTTTATTTTTCATTGTTAAATAACTTTGTTCTGTAAAATAGTTTCATAGGATACTTTTATATTATTAGAGAACTTGTGTTTTTCCAAAATTGTTTTCAAATAAATTTAGCCAATAATTCAAATAACATATAATTTTTAGATACATTATTATTTCTGCAATAATTTCTTTTAATTATTTTTCATGTTTTGTTGATTCTTTCCCATTTGTATCGAAAATCTAACTGTATCATGTCATTTGCAATTTGCCAATGTGTTAAAAGGTAACATATTAAACAAAAAATTGCAGAAGATAATCTTAAATTCCTCATAATCTTTCTAAATAAATGAAAATTTACTCGACCTTATGAAAAAAAGATGAGCAATGGAAAAACAGATAAATTAAAATAATATTATTTCTAAAAAAATACCAAAACCTAGATTCCAAAAAAAAAATCTACCAGAACCATCAACTAATTACTATAGTTTCTTATAATCGGAGCCTTCGTTTCATCTCTTTCTCTACAATCTTAAATCTATAACTCTTACATAGAAAAAAGATGAATAATCAACATGAAACATCTTAATTTTCTCAAATTATATAGTGATAATTTTAACTATTTAAACATATCGAGCTATATGTATAATTAATTTGAACCTTTTTTCTATCACCATAAAAAGAATTTGGAGACATATACAATCTAACTCAAAATATGCAGCATATTTCGAATAAAGATTTTAATTAGAAGAAGAGTAAAACCTCGGCTTAAAACCTAGGCTTTAATAGTGTTCTAGAGTTCTCCATTGAAATCAGTGAAAAAGTGATATTCATAATAAATTGAACTAAAAAAGATAATTATATATAGATGGGGAAATAAGTTTCAAAAGATATCAATATCTCAATACTGTTTAAATCTGACTATATTTGAGGAATATAGTTATTAGGCTAAGAATAATTAAATTGATATGTGGAAAATAAAAACCAAGCTAATTAGATTTTTATTAATATATAGATAGATTTAAATAATTTATACATTATAAATAACTAAATAGGAAAAATATATATATAGGCATATCATTGAAAATTTTAAAAGAAAGTGAAAAGATTTGGGAATATCTATTATAATATATTTATATATGTATTTTAGTTACTTTATGGTTATTATATCAACTATATTTTAGTTATTTTATGGTATTTTACATATTTGTCCCCCGATTTTGTTTTAATATATACTAGTATGGCACCCGCACGATGTGCGGGACTATTTAGTTTTATTTATTTATTTATTTGTCTATTTATATTTATATATAAATTAAAGAAAAATGTTTATTTTATAATTAATCATTAATTTTCAAATATATTTATATTTTCTCAAACTAATATGTCCTTGCCTCAGAGGAGCGTAGTTAAAACACTTTGTCTATGATCAAATTTGTATAAAATGGATATTAGGAACGTAAATCATTTCACATTGAAATTATGTACCACAATCATCAATAAAATGATATAAAATAACACAACAGCAGAAATATAAATTTTATTTATATTCTGAAAGACTTCCTTATATACAACATTAGCAGTACATGACATACTGAGATTATCATCATCACTTGCTAACATGTTGAGTTTGTATCAAGTCGTAACTCTGGAAACAGCAATATATAATTGACCATGAGTAAATACAACTTTCTTCGAAAAAATGCCGACATGTGATAAAAATTGTCCTTGTTTTTTGTTAATAGTCATGGCATATGAAACAATAAAGGAGAACTATCTTTTTTGAAACTTAAATGGCTAATGTATATTAGAAGGCGTCGGAGTCATTATAGGAATAAAGGCAATTTCATGACCATAACTATTCCTGATCTTAACTTTAATAACATGATTGTCAAGCATGGTGGTGATTAGACGGGTTCTGTTGCACAATCCAACATGATGATCTATATTTCTCAACAACATAATAGGAGTTCCCACCTTGAGTATCATCCCATGATTTGACAATCTTGTACATTTCAAGTCATTCAAATATTCAGCGGTGTGCAAATCAGTCAACACATTCATTAGCCCATCTGATTTGCACATACTATCTGAACTTAAATAAATCATACTGTCGGAGGTGTTACAATCCATCATGTGTTGATTCACTGAATCAACAATATCCATTGTTGGAGCTAGAAAAACTCTATCTTGTAAATATGACAAATTATTATTGTCAGACTATACAGTAGGATACGTGCTTTTGACAATTACCTTTTCAGGATCTCCAGAAAAGTTTAGGTGAATATCATCCGGTATAACAATTCATTTTCCATCATTGTCGTCACTCAGATTACCATCTCCAATTGACGCAACCTGCTCTGAGAATGCTTTTAATTCAGAGCTCATATTTCGGAGCCGCATATTTTTCGTCAACCTTAAAACTCTTACATCCTTCTATAGATATGATAAATTTATAGTGACGTTGACAATGTCTCGCCTCTTTTCCTTTGGTATAACAGGCAATATTTGTCTAAAATCACCTCCAAAAACCATTGTTATTCCTCTAAATGGTTGTGTGCATGATAAGCTATTCTTAAACCGCATTAGATCCTTCATAGTTTGATCAATAGCTTCAAAACAATGCTTGTGCATCTTAGGAGTCTCATCCCAAACAATAAACTTGCAATTGACAATTAATTTAGCTAAAGGGGTTCCTTGTTTATGTTGCAAGTTGAATGTTTATTAGGAGTTAGTGGAATGGAAAATCTCGAGTGAGCAGTTATTCCGCTAGGCAACAACAAAGATGTCATTCCACTTGAATCAACATTTAAAAATTAAAATTACCAACCATTATTTTTGTATTGTCACCCTTCAATGCCTAATATATCAATAACAGATTTTTAGATATAATTAATATTCAAATTAATAGTTATTACATTAGTTATATTTTTATGCATACAATGATTGACTATCTTAATCTATAATTTCGGACTTCTTATAACAAATAAAATTAATACATATTTAATGGGAAGCTTTGTTTATTTTTTTAAAAATCGAAATAGTATTCTCCACATATATAATACGAATTTAAAATACATTACAATATTAGCCAATGATTAAGCATCTCAATTTTTTACTACCAAATTTGTATTATATTACTAATTAAAAAGTTTATTGTATTGATGAATATAATATTTCACTATAAATAAAATTTTTAATATATAAGATGAATAAAAGAGAAAATGCATATCCCGAAAGAGAAAAAAATAATAATATATGAACACTCATGAGATCAGGCCTTGTCTCACCTATCTCTTTGCCTTTTGATCCCTTAGAGTTGACCTTGTTCTTTTTTTTTTACGTATCCAAAAATACATTAAAATAATTTACAAATTTAAACAAATAAAATATTATTAATATACATATACCTTTAAATCTTATTTATATATTATGTGTGAATTATATTTTAATGAGATTTTAAATTGATTGTAATTCAATTATAATTGGTATAAAAATAAAATTTAAATATATACATCAATTTAGCAATGTAGTTTTTTTCAATTAAATTCTCAGTAATAATCTTTATCATTACAATATTTTTAACAAACAAAAATATCAAAAAATATATATTATGATATATCAAAACTCCAGAAAGATAAACATCTATACACATATCTAAAAAAAATTACAATAAAAAATAATTAGGAAAAAAATAAAAATTTAAAATTATACATTGCAAATTATTATCTCAAATATTTTCTTTATACAATTCATTATTGACTTTTTATTTTCATAATAATTTTAATATTAATAATTTTGATTTTGATTTTTCAATCATTACTACGAAAATATATATATATTAGTATTCCAGAAAAATTTTCAATCCACAAAAATATCTTTGCCTAATTTTTTTGGATATAATTTTTTTCAAATTCAAAATTTATCTCAATCTTCATCTTTCTCAAATAAATATGATATTTTTCATAATTATTACATCAACTTTTTTATTTACATAGATATGATTATTACATCATTTTATTTGATAATAAATATTAACATAAATATAAAAAATAATCCTTCAATATTATATACCAAATCAACAATATCAGTTTTTTATTTTAAATGATGAATATATTTAAAATAATAAATATAATGTTAAATATATCTTGAACAAATAATATTTAATATATCCAAAAGTACTATTTATGTTGAGTAAACATTAAGATTTGGAAATATATTATCCATGAAATATGAATAAAAAATCTTACAATCCAAATCAATATTTATTATATTACATAAATTTGGTTATTAAATCAATTGTTTTTTTTTCCACAGTATTTTACATATTTATCCCCCGATTTTGTTTTATATAAATAGATTCTCAGTAATAATCTTTCTCATTACAATATTTTTTTAACATACAAAAATTTCAAAAAATATATAATTTTATTCAAATAATTAATATGATATGTCAAAAATCGAGAAAGATAAACATCTATACACATATCTAAAAAAAATTACAATAAAAAAGAATTAGGAAAAAAATAAAAATTTAAAATTATACATTCCAATTATTATCCCAAATATTGCTTTATACAATTTATTATTGACTTTTTATTTTCATAATAATTTTGATTTTTCAGTCATTACTACGAAAATATATATATTAGTATTCCATAAAAAATTTTAATCCACAAAAATTTCTTTGCCTAATTTTTTTGGATATATTTTTTTTCAAATTCAAATTTTATCTCAATCTTCATCTTTCTCAAATAAATATGATATTTTTTCATCATTATTACATCAACTTTTTTTTTTTTGACATAGATATGGTTATTACATCATTTTATTTGATAATAAATATTAACATATATATAAAAAATAATCCATCAATTTTATATTCCAAATCAACAATATCTAGTTTTTATTTTTTAACAAAAAAAATATCAAAAAATATATATTATGATATATCAAAAATCGAGAAAGATAAACATCTATACACATATCTAAAAAAATTTACAATAAAAAATAATTAGGAAAAAAATAAAAATTTAAAATTATACATTACAAATTATTATCTAAAATATTTTCTTTATACGATTCATTATTGACTTTTTATTTTCATAATAATTTTAACATTAATAATTTTGATTTTGATTTTTCAATCATTACTACGAAAATATATATATTAGTATTCCAGAAAAATTTTCAATCCAAAAAAATATCTTTGCCTAATTTTTTTGGATATATTTTTTTTTCAAATTCAAAATTTATCTCAATCTTCATCTTTCTCAAATAAATATGATATTTTTCATAATTATTACATCAACTTTTTTTTTTACATAGATATGATTATTACATCATTTTATTTGATAATAAATATTAACATAAATATAAAAAATAATCCTTCAATTTTATATACCAAATCAACAATATCAGTGTTTATTTTAAATGATGAATATATTTAAAATAATAAATATAATGGTAAATATATCTTGAACAAATAATATTTAATATATCCAAAAGTACTATTTATGTTGAGTAAACATTAAGATTTGGAAATATATTATCCATGAAATATAAATAAAAAATCTTACAATCCAAATCAATATTTATTATATTACATAAATTTGGTTATTACATCAATTGTTTTTTTCCCAACGGTATTTTACATATTTATCCCCCGATTTTGTTATATATATATATAGATTCTCAGTAATAATCTTTCTCATTACAATATTTTTTTAACATACAAAAATATCAAAAAATATATAATTTTATTCAAATAATTAATATGATATGTCCAAAATCGAGAAAGATAAACATCTATACACATATCTAAAAAAATTTACAATAAAAAATAATTATGAAAAAATAAAAATTTAAAATTATACATTCCTAATTATTATCTCAAATATTGCTTTAGACAATTTATTATTGACCTTTTATTTTCATAATAATTTTAATATTAATAATTTTGATTTTTCAATCATTACTATGAAAATATATATATTAGTATTCCAGAAAAATTTTCAATCCAGAAAAATATCTTTGCCTAATTTTTTTGGATATATTTTTTTTCAAATTCAAATTTTATCTCAATCTTCTTCTTTCTCAAATAAATGTGATATTTTTTCATAATTATTACATCAACTTTTTTTTTACATAGATATGGTTATTACATCATTTTATTTGATAATAAATATTAACATAAATATAAAAAATAATCCATCAATTTTTTATACCAAATCAACAATATCTAGTTTTTATTTTAAATGATGAATATATTTAAAATAATAAATATAATGTTAAATATATCTTGAACAAATAATATTTAATATATCCAAAAGTACTATTTATGTTGAGTAAACATTAAGATTTGGAAATATAATATCCATGAAATATAAATAAAAAATCTTACAATCCAAATCAATATTTATTACATTACATAGATTTGGTTATTATATCAACTGTTTTTTTTTTTCCTCAACAGTATTTTACATATTTATCCCCCAATTTTGTTTTAATATATATATAGATATAGATAATAAATTGGGGTACATTATGTCAAAAGATATATAAATAATATGTAAAAGTAAAGATATATAAATTTATAAAAAGAAAAAAATATATTTTCAAAGGATCGGGTCAGGCAGAGTTAAAATGGCTGTAGATGATGTAGTGACATTTATCAACTTTATTGTTGAATTTATTCATTAGAATTTATGATACCCCCCCCCCCCCCCCCTCTCTGCATCTATAATGAAATTGAATAATTGATACATCATCATTTGAATACATATTTAACTCTGAAAGATTGAAGAAAAAAAGAACTGGGGAATTAAATAACTGGGCCACATGGTGGATCATAACATTTAATATAAACCCAATTATATGTACAAATAGTTGGTGAACTAGCCCAATTAGGTGTGTAGCATGTTTCTATCGATTTGACTACTCAATAGTCAATATTCAAGCACAAATAATCTAATGTAGAAATTTATCTTAAAATTGTGGGTTGCTCTGTCCTACCCTAAGGTACATTAAACTAGTGAAAATTATCAACTCATAAATTGAAACTATTTGAATTCACGGAAACTATTTAGATCTTTTAGACTCTTCAGTTTTTTAAAATACGAGCACATTCATCATTGCACAATGTTATACGGAGTCATCTATAAAGACATAGTTTGACTCTCTATATGTATATCTAATCACCAACAACTGGAGATGTCCAACCCTAACTGGAACCGGCTGCCACGGTTTCAAATCGGAACCGGGCACTTGTTTAGACGGGCTGGTTCCAAAAAATCAGGTCCGTCGAACCATAGGTTCTGAACCGGGTGAACCGGCGGTTCCAACTGCTTGAAATTGTGACCGTTGACCGATCCAACGACTCGATTCACCTCGAGATCCGTGAAAAAAGGGAAAAACTGTCTGGAACTGGCGGTTTGAACCGAAACCACCGGTTCCGGGCCGAAATTGGAACCATCCCCCAATAGACGGGCCGATTCAGGGCCCTGATTTATAGAACCGTCGAACCAGCGGTTCCGAACCGGAACAGGCCAATGACCATGTCTACCAACAACTAGTTTTACATTACAAATCGTTGAAGCTTGAATAAAACCATAAAATTTAAATAAGATTTCAACATCAAGAAAATGAGTTTTGCAGCCAGCCCCACAAACAGTAGCCTTAGATTATTATCACTACTATTATTATTTTTATTATTATAGTTATTGGTGGGTGATGGTGAGTAGACATAGATAGGCAGCAAACATGAAGAAGACTAGTAAATTATTATTATTATTATTATTATTATTATTATTATTATTATTATTTTGTTGAATTCAGAGACTTGAACACAATGTTATAATTTTGGAGTTCCCTTCCTAAAAAAAATGCAAATTACGTGCAAAATGCAGCCAACAATTACGTATAAAAATAGATTAAAAACAAAAATAATAATGAACTAGATTAAAACCAATGATGTGATGCTACACTACAATATGGTGAAATATCACATCCATCAAAACCTTCATTAAATGCTCCATCTATGCATTAAATCAAATTGCTTAAAACTAAATTTCTATACAAATAAATTTATTTTAAATTAAATTTCTTACACCCAATCTTTATAAAATTAAATGGCGTGGCGCCATTAATATTAAATAGTGGGAATAGCGACAAACCGAAACAAGGGTGGATGCGGAAAATGCGATTTTAATGAAGAAGTCGTGGTCCAAGATACGGAAGCGGGCCCCACCCACTATCAATTTGTTGATTAAAACGACACAGTATTGATTTTCCAAAATAATAGTATTCCCTCCGTCCCAAAATAATTGTCTTGTTTTCCTTTTTCGTCTGTCCCAAACAATTGTCTTCTTTCCTAAAATGGAAAGTTTATACACACTCACTAATAAAATATTAATTTCTTCTATCTCTACTTGCATTGGTATCTGTGTCATTTCCAAACAAGACAATTGTTATGGGACGGAGGGAGTAATAGATATGGATTGAAATTTATTGGATCTAACATGGTAAGAATACGAAAATTTTGGATCAGTTTCGGATTGGATCAAATAATCCGTTAATCGGATCGAATTCGTATATCCATCAATAAATTGTAATAAAATCAATATTATTTTTATTTACTTATCTAAATATAATAATTAATATAATATTTTAGTTTTAAGGTTTAGTTCACGTTTATGAAATTTTGATTCACGTCGTTCCCCGTTGCATATTTTGTTTTTTTCAAATTATTATATTATTTATTAAATTTTATTGGATTTTATTTGAATTTATCGGATTGAATAGTTACCGGGTTCTTACTAGATCGAATTTAAATTGGATTGGATTCGGATTCAAGCCAAACAGATTGAATTTGAATACATATTTAACAATTTGTTTATCAGATCAAATATGGATTGTGCTTTAACAGATCGCTTAATTATTGAATTGATATGATTAGATCTGATCCGCACGATTTATCTCCCCTACATATTAATGTATCCGCAATTAATATAGTAGTGCACTAAAAATAATACTCCCTCCGTCCCAAACCAATAGGTACTTTTCATTTCGACACATGAATTTCGGAGCTAGTGTTTAGTAGCTAATTGTGGTCGTTAATAAAATTGGCAATCGTTATTAACTTATTTAATTCTTACAGAATTTAATTACGATTGCCAATTTTATTACCGACCACAATTAGCTACTAAACACTAGCTCCGAAATTCATGTGCCGAAATGAAAAGTACCTATTGATTTGGGACGGAGGGAGTAATAATAATTAAATTCGATATCATCACCAATATTATATTATTATATAAATATATTAATGTGTGTGTGTGGATTTGTGAGGATGGATATATATAAATGTTAGAAAGATGAGAGTGGACCCCAATCCAAAGAGTTTTTTTTTAAGAAAAATAAAAATAATTAAAATTATTGACCATATACGAGTTTAATTAAAATGAAAAGCGTAACAAATTAATTAAAAACTAAAACCACACGATAATTTAAGAATTTGAATAATTTAAAAAAAAAAAAACTTCATATGATGGATGCGTTACGACGTGATAAAGACTTGAGATAGTTGATTTGAATTATAAAAAATAAAATATATTAGAGGTTGAGTCATTCCAACTAAAATGCTTTATTTGAATAATTTTCAATCAATTCATGATTTAGAAAGTTCATAATTCAATATTTGAACGCAACGTTATCTCTAATCCAATTTTAATAATATAATTTAGTTTTAAAAAAGCGATATAATCAAAGCAAAATAAAATGAGCATTAAACAATTACATTAAATAAGTTAATTTTAACATAAGTCAACTATTTAATTTTTAATATTTTAAAGATTTCATTGAAGTGTTTAATGAGAACGACCGGATGTAAAAGTATAATAATTAATAAACGTAATATTTATTGCGAAAAATAAAAGTAAGAGATTAATATAAGATGGGATGATATAACTAACCATAATTCAATCATCATTCTACTATTTTGCAATAAAATAAAGTCACCAACTTCATAATAAATTATAATAATTTTTTTGGACTTTAATTTATTTTTAATGATGTCCGTGAACGTGTGATGATGCGCACCCCATTATTTATAGAGAGAATTTCATGAGACCCATCAACCTTAATCTAATGTTACATTATTTTGATTTGACTCCACAACTAACTTACAAATAAATAATAAAAAGTCATAGCTTTATCTATATATATATCTAGGCATAAATTTGTATGAGATGCACTTTAGGTTTAGACACATCTAAACCCATTAGTTAATGCTTCCTCCGTTCCGAATTAATAATCTCGAACCGAAATAACACAATAATTAATGTTTCTGAGTGTAGTGAAATTAATATTTTATGGCAAATTCTAAGATGATACGGTCTCATCATTTTTATTGTAAGACGTATTTAATGAAACGATGTGTTTCTTTATTGCAAATGATGTATTTCTTTATTACAAATAATGTAATTTTAAAAAAATGAAATGATGTATTTAATTTATTGAAATGATGTATTAAGGTCTGTCTCACAATAAAAAAAAAATAGTGAGACCGTCTCTCAGAGACCACCTCATATTTTATTAGTGGGTGTGAAAAAGTTTATCATTTTAGGAAATGAGACTCATAAACAGAACAGACCGAAAATGTAAGTGAGACTAATCAATTGGAACAAAAGAAGTAATATATTTAATCTTTATACGGCAAATAATGTATTTAGTATTTATACAATAAACAATGAATTTAATATTTATTTAGTAATTATTATTCTTATAAATGATTTATTGTCGTCCCTCACAACACCATCTCATATAGCGTATAATTATACGATTCAAAATTATTTAAGACTATTTTATGTTCCAAATCAAACTCTCTCCATTAATTTATTGGAAAAAAAAAATACGTACTAAAATATTTTATATATGTCCAATAAATAATGAATCTGAATTATTATAAATATTCAATCTAGGATTGAAGTGGGCAACCCTGATGTTGTCAAATGATTCCTACAACTAGTTGGAGACTATAATTTCATAATAACAAAAATCTTGATGATCACAAAAGTTGAAATTATTATTTAAATTCATGATGACCAACGCATATGAGTAGATTTACACGTGATGATCCAAAAATCAAAATAATTAATTAGGAGTTGTTGAAGTGCATAAAACTATGCAGATTACCAAATAATTAAAATGGAACAACTCCATAAGTCCAACTCAATTAAGCTGTTTTTAATTGGTGGGAATTGCATGTGACGTTCATATCATCATCAATAATAATTTTTTTTAGAAAAACTCAATTAAAATAAAATTTAGTAATAGACTAGTTGCAATGTTAGGTTTAGATTTAGTATCAATTTGGCAACTAATAAATTTCTTCATTTTTTTTATTATTTATAGGAGTATTGAAAAGAATTGTCCCATAACCAACTTCAATTTTTTTATAATTCAAAAATCAAATCATTTTCATCGTTGTTAAGTATTCCATGTTAATTAATTAAAATAACATTAATTATATTATTGTTGGTCCCGGTTTTTCAGAGTATAAAACGTTACGCAGCGGAAATAATATTAAAGTGTTTTCTTGCACGCTACTTACACACAGCTGACAACTGACAACTGGTCAGCTGGTGCTGGTTACTCAGTACACAGCTGACAACTGGTCAGCTGGTGATTCAAGACTTAGAGTATTTAGCCTTGTTTGCACAGTTATATATCAGTTTCAGGATATACTCCAGCACTTGAGTGCTGGGTTTAAAATATGAATGAAATGCAGAAAGCTGATAAATAACAAAGGATTTTATAGTGGTTCGATCAATCGATCTACGTCCACTCTCCAGTCGAAGCACTGGAAATTCCACTAAGAGTAATCAGGTACAGATATCCTACGATCTATCTCTAGCTGGTGAATGCCTCGTCCACCAGTTCACTAGATCAACCGCTCCCGGTCCTGGATCCTTCTTCAACTCTTCACAGCTAATGGAGTGCGAGCACGTCACTTCAACCTCCACAGCTAGCTGGGTGTTTTAGTTCTCCCAAGAACGTAACAGTCTCTACGGCAGAATGCCCGTAATAACTCAAGTGCTGGTAAGCACAGGAGCTGCTGTGAACTCTCTCGAAGAAGAAAGAACACCAAGTGAGATCTTGAACTTACAAGCTTAAAGCTTGAAGTCTCGTGTTTGATAAATCAACACACGGAAAGCTTTATGAAAAGCCTCGAAAGTACTTTATGCAATCTTGCAATAATTTCAGTTCTTTCGGTGGTTGAGCAGATGAGTAGAATCATTCAATGTAACAACCGAGTCATTAGTTCTGAATGTTGGTGGTTGCGACGTATTTATAGCCGCAGGAACCGATTCAAACTTTCTAGCAGTTTGGACGCATCTGGAAAGGTGTCAGACCTCGGATGTCCTTCTGACGGCGGCAGGTATGTTTTTCCGGAAAGGAACCATACCTTTGACCGCTTTATCTGACACAGATCTCTTTGTGTCAGAACGGCTCTCTCTGTCAGTCCGAGGAAAAAGACTGGCGTCTTGTGACTGATAGACTTTAAGTTATCCTTAAAGTCATATTTTGTCAGTCGATTCCTCAGAGAATCTTCTTCTTGTCTCTACTACGCGGGGAGAGAGAATCTGGAATTCTGCTGGTAACATCTGACTGGTAGATCATACTGGTGATCTTGTGCTGGCAGTCTTTGCTGGTGACTTGCCCTGGCATCATCAAAGTCTACCAAATCTCTAGATGTTAACTCTTCTCGGAATCTCCCATGACTGGTGAAATCACCGCTGGTGAATAGTGTAAGGAACACGCATTCTCCTGGTAAGGTTTGTCAGCCGCCTGCTGATGAAACCCTTCCCAACTGGTGAACAGTAGCCAGTCATAAGCGCTTCATACGCTGGTGAACAGTGTCAGCACGAGTCTTTGTCAGCCGTCTGCTGATGAAACTTTTCCCAACTGGTGAACAGTAGCCAGTGGTAAGCGCTTCTCATGCTGGTGAACAGTGTCAGCATGAGTCTTGATCAGCTGCGACTTATAACTCAAAAGACCTAAACAGGACTTTACATTTAAGACTAGAGCTATGTAGAGACAACTAACGCTGGTAGGACTTAGGATTTGATCAACCAAAACTATAATCTAAACAAGTAAGCTACTGGGAAAGGAAACCTTAGACAGATTTCCCAACAATTATAATAATGAAGTATTCAAGGTTGCGGCGCAGCATGTATCAAAGGTTCCCTCGAATTAGATTTTTTTTAAAAAAAATAAAAATTAATGGTAAGATGTTCTGATTATTAATGATATAATGAAGAGGAGAGAAAAATTTATCGCTAAAAAACATATATATTTCCTCACGAAGAATTTATGGATCGAGCCCTTATTCAAGGTGCACACTACACCTTATAAATGTATATCTTAATGTGTTGATATGGCTCATATATGTCAACAAGTAAATGTGAAAATAATAATGTTTGCAATGTGCAGTGTCCACTACAAAAAAAATTGATGATTTGCAACCAAAAAATCAATCACAAATTGTTGTTTTGCGACGGGTTTTGGCCATCGTAAAAATGTTGGTCGCTACAAAATTGGCGACGGAAATTTGCGACGAATTTGCTCGCTAAAATTTTCGACCAAAATTTCTGTCGCAAATTTATTTCCTTAAAAAATAGTTTTTTATGAATCGATTCTTTGATCGGTCGGTCCAACCAAGATATTTTGTGACCCTGTACCGACGGGGATTCGAACTCGAGAACTCCTGCGCGCATGTTGAACCTGATACTATTGAACCAAATGCAACTACCAATCTTTATACGTTATAAAAAATATACATATTAAAAAAAGAAAAAAACTTTGCGATGGATTTACGAAGGAATTTTCTGTCGCAAAATTTTAGCGACAAATTTTTTTATTGCAAATCCGTCACAAAATTTAAAAATTCATTCCATCCCAATTCCATTGTTAGTCCGTCGCTAAATGACGACCCATTTTTTGTTCCGTCGTAAATTTAAAAATTTCTAGTAGTGGTCATTTGCCCATCGGGAAAGTGCACAGTGTGGATTAGTGGGCTAGGGCCTAGGGTTGTGGGGGCGGAGCCCCCGATGTATGGTATGGATAAATTTGTAATTTATACCGGGTTAAATACAAATATATGTATTTAATGCAATAGTCGTCAAACTGATTCATGTAAATGAAGTCAATCATCGTAATTACTGAATCACATAAATCTTCGTGTCATTTGTTTTATAATTCCCGTTCATAAGTCGTATGTTACATAGCTGATTATTTACATCACAGTGTGAATAGGAAAATAAGAAGCGAACGAGATTACGACAGAGAGAAATGGAGGCTTGTGCGTGAGAGTTTGAAGAAGTTGTGTTTCCAATATTTGAAGTATTCTTTTTCTTGTTTCATTTGAATTTTATTTGTTTCTGATTAAAAAAATGCATGATTTAATTTTTGTTTGCTGCGATAATTATTGTTACAAGAAATGCCATGCCCATTTTTCAGCGTGCTAAATTTGACACGGCGAGGAGCAGCAGCCTCTTTCATCATTTGCCTTTTTCCTCCAACTACATCAACCCCATCTCTTTCACCCTACTTTTCTTCCTTCTTTTTTTTTATAAAATTTTTTTATTGAGATGGTGTTGAGGTTCGGTTTGTTTGAGAAAACGGAGCCTATGAATTTGTACAGAGATGAAGAGATTGAGAATCATAGGGGATGAATAAAATTGTAAAAATGATATGACCTGCACAAATATAACTAGGAAAAATAAATCCCCTATCCCTTTACATATTAGTTACCTATTTATAGGTTAAAAACCCTAACTTCTTTACTAAAATCTAGGAACTAACTACTTCCCAAAATTTTAGGGATAAATATTTGACTTGGTCTTCTTCGACTGGATCTTCATTTGGACCAGCTCTTGACCAAGTGGGTCGCCATATGGCCCATAGCACATCTGTTTTCAAGTCTCGATCAACTGGGTTGCAACGATCAATTCTGGATTCGGCTTTAATTTATTAATCTAGCCCAAATAATCTTGGGCACAACAAATGGTATTTTTTAATTAAAAAACTAAAAGAAAATCTCAGAAATTACTGTAATTTAATAATACCCATTTATCTCTAGATGAATGAGAGGTAAATTTGTGGTGGAGACAAGTTTTTGAAATTTGAAAATAGAGCTATGATGTGTACCCGATTTCCTAGTGTAAGTAGTTAAAGCGTTTTTATTGACTAATAAATTTATTCAAACACTCACTTGAGAGAGTCTCACAACTTTTATTGTGAGACAAACTAATGATATATTTTAATTCATTGAAATGATTTATTTTTAGTGTTGCAAATAATGTAATTTTTTATAATTTAAAAAAGTAAAATAATGTATTTATTTTATTAAAATGATGTATTAAGTGCATCTCACCATAAAAAAAATATGATAAGACCATCTATTAGGAGACCAACTCATAAATTTATATTAATAGATGGACGGATTTCAGAATCACTTTTTTTTTTGTTCCATTAATTAGTAGCAAGGAAATTCGATATTTTTACGAGAAATTTCTTCATTTACAAGTTCTAAATAAGAAGGCGGCATCGGAAATAAAGGAGAAAAAAGTGTGAGGGTGCTAAAGAAGGGTGCGGAATTTATTTTTTTATAATCATAATTTCTATGATTTATTTACTACATTGAGTTCAATTTGAGGGTATAAGTTTTTTTCATATGTTTTCATTGTTATTTGCCTATTTTTATTTACGTACAAATCTAATAAAATCTCCTCCGGAAATCATGCATCCGCCACTAACTTTAATAGTTGTAAAGAATTGATGATTAGTTCGAATAAAGAAAGCTACATCCTCTCTTTCATTTAAATTGAACTCCGCCCTCCTTTTTTAATAGTTTGATTTAGTTTTGACACAATAATCAAGACATGTAAGTATAAAATAAATTGAGTGAAATTAATATTTTATTTTTTAATTAAAATTTAAAAGGAAATCTCAGAAATTACTATAATTTAATAATACCCATTTACTCTAAATGAATGAAAGGTAAATTTGTGGTGAAGAAAAGTTGTTAAGAGCAATGATGGGTACCCAACTTCCTAGTGTAAGTAATTAAAGCATTTTTATTGAGTCACTAATTTCTTTGTTCCATTAATTAGTAGTAAGGAAATTCGATATTTTTATGAGAGCATTTCTTCACTTGCAAGTTTTGAAGAAGGCAATTGAAATAAATAAGAAAAAAAGTGTGAGAGCGCTAAAGAAGGGTGCAATTTTTTATTTTTTTTATATAAATCATAAATTCTATGATTTATTTACAATGTGAGGTCAAGTTTAGGGTATGAGTTTTTTTTCATATGTTTTCATTGTTGTTTGCCTATTCAATGTGGTTTGCCTATTTTCATTTACTTACAAATCTAATCAAATCTCTTCCGGAAATCATGCATCCGCTACTGACTTTATCGGTTATAAAGAATTGATGATTAGTTCGAATAAAGGAGTTTATCTCCTCTATTTCATTTAAATTGTATTTCTTTGTTTCATTTGAATTGACTCACTTACTAAGTCGAACGGCCAATTTTTTAAAAATGACAACCTTTTTAGTTTTTAACACTCAACAGTAAAAATATTGATTACACTTTCTCTTATAGTCTTTAATTCTCATTAAAAAAAATAATACTCATTTTAGGCTATTTACAAAGTTGAGGTCAAGTTTAGGGTATGAGTTTTTTCATATGATTTCATTGTTGTTTGCCTATTCAATGCGGTTTGCCTATTTTCATTTACTTACAAATCTAATCAAATCTCTTCCGGAAATCATGCATCCGCCACTGACTTTATCGGTTATAAAGAATTGATGATTAGTTCGAAAAAATGAGTTTATCTCCTCTATTTCATTTAAATTGTACTCTTTTTGTCCCATTTGAATTGACTCACTTACTAAATCGAACGACCAATTTTAAAAAAATAACAATTTTTATTACACTCAACAATAAAAATATTTATTACACTTTCTCTTACAGTCTTTAATTCTCATTCAAAAAAAAAAAAAAAGTCATTTTAGCCTATTTACAATGCTGAGGTCAAGTTTAGGCTAAGAGTTTTTTTTCATTTGATTTAATTGTAAACACCTATTAAATGCGGTTTGCCTATTTTCATTTACTTACAAATCTAATAAAATTTCTTCCGGAATTTATGCATCCGCCACTGACTTTATCGGTTATAAAGAATTGATGATAAGTTTGAATAAAGGAGTTTGTCTACTCTCTTTCTCCCATTTAAAATTACTTACTTATTAAATTGAGCGTTCCAACCAGAATTGATCAATTTTTAAAAATGATAACTTTTTTTGACTCAATAATAAAATAATTATTACACAATCTATTACAGTATAATTTCTATTACGAAAAGAAATAATCATTTTAACCGGGATGGAAGAATTATACATCAATTTCAAAAGAGAAGTGGAGCAGGTGCGCCATGGCAGGGGCATCAGCAGAGGATAGAAACCCGATGGGGATGGAGAGGTTGGCCGCGGCGAGACAAGCAAGTAAAAGAGCGGGAAACAGCAGAAATCTGGGTGGGCCCCACCGTAACGGCCCATCAGCTGGCGTGCCTCGCACGTGCTCCCGAATAAATAAATTTAATTTAATTTAATTTAAAAGAATAAAATAAAGTCCGTAGACTTGACCCAGGCGGTACGGTGGTGTGGGCCCCATTACCTGTACCCTGCCACGTCACACATGTCTAAACATTACATAATCATATTTAATCTTAGATTATTGCTAATATTTCAATAACTTTTTTCCATTAAATTTAACGTATGATATAAATAATATTATTTCAATTATGAATCATATGTTAACTGAGATTTTTTTTAATAAATATTTTTAATTGATATATAGTAAGAAAAAAAAAATCTGAATCAGGTAAGTGGTTACATTATAAACCTATTATGACGATTTAAATTACCTTATATTTTTATTACCTTAATAATGTTCGTGAGATTGATTCCACATATAGATAAAGTATATCCTTTACCTTGATATATATAAATCATTATTATAGCTGTAAAAATAAAATTTCACACCGAATTACTGGCATGCATATCTTATTACAGACGACAAGATAAGTATTTACTGAAATATTTTGCAATCACGAGTTTTTACAGCGACTCTTCCTTAAAATAAATCAGATTTAACTTCGGTTTCGTGATATGAATTGAAGATTGAAGAATTGGATTGCAATATGGAGAAATTATGTTTTGGCATGATTTTTTTTTTCTATATACGACCCAGATTGTTATTTACTTATCTAATTTATTCAATTAAGTAAATGCAATTATGTTGTTTAGAATAGGAAATATAATTTAAATCATATTAAATCCAATCAGATTGAAATATATCTAATTTAACTCCTACACTCTCAAAACAAGAAGCTGATTTGGCGAATATTAAATTGCAGATTTAATGCGCAAAATCGGCCACATTATGCTTGCCGAAATTATGAATTTTAAATAATTTGTGAATAAATTTGAAATAAATATATTTTACTAAAATAATATGTAGAAGAATTATTAATTTAGGATCGAAAAAATATTTTAATTATAGATTTATGATCCAAAATATTAATAATTCTTAATAGATTTGGTCTTGATTAGAAGATTTTTGTGATCTTTCGGTATATTTCGGATTTTGAATTGATAAAATGTAAATCTATGTTAAGGAAATAGATAAACCCAAATTTTATCTCTCTACCTCCCGTTTCTCTCTCTAGATTTGATTTGACTTTAGCAAACTGGGCGACGTGTTCTCTCCATCATGCTTTATATAAATCTGATAACCACACTCCATCCCATTCCTCACTTCCAACGTCGCATAATTCTCTCTCTCTCTACAATTTTCAACCAACACAACCACATCGTGCTCTCTGCTCCTCCAATGGCAGTCGAAGCAAGCCATCACAATCTCTTTCCTCCTCAACTCATCCAGAACAGGTACCTTTTCCTGATCTGATCGTCTCTGGTATAAATTTTTTTTTTCAGGATTTGGTTTCTGACTACATCGTGAATCATGTTGTTGCAGAGAGTTGAGTAGCCCGATTGTTATCGGCAACGGCGCCTACGGATACAACGCGCAGCAGATGAGGTTTTTGGGGATCCCCTCCGCCGCGGCATTGCCTGGAAATCAGTTCTTCTATCAGCCGGCGGTTATGGAGTCTGTTCAGGCGAAGACTTCGGTCAATACCGATAGCGGCGTCACGTACAACATCTCTGATCCTAAAAAGCGATCCAGAGATTACTTCAATCAGTTCCAAGCCTCGCAGGATTTTATGGCGGCGGCGCCTCGGAAGATGAACGGATTACATAAGCTGCCGCCGCTCGCCGGCGACGGTATTTTGCCGCACATTCAGCAGTTTCAGTTCGAGATCGACTCCATCATCTCTCAACATGTAAGCAATAATCGCTTCTTATAATATTCACAAATCTGCATTCGCATTCATGAATCGTGACTTATTTGTTATTCTGGTAATTCTGCAGACGAAGAAGATAAAATTGGAATTGGAAGAGCGGCAGAAACATCAGGCGAGGTTGATCGCCGCCGCGATCACCGAAGGTTTGCTGAAGAAATTGAAGGAAAAAGACGAGCAGATTCAGAGAATCGGTAAATTAAACTTAGTTCTTCAAGAGAGAGTGAAGAGTCTCTATGCCGAAAACCAGTTATGGAGAGAATTAGCGCAGACGAACGAAGCCACCGCTAATTCGTTACGCTCCAATCTCGAGCAAGCTCTGCAACACGTCGGCGGCGGTGAACAGCGCGACGACGCGGAGTCCTGCTGCAGCAATAGCGTCGTCGGAGAATACGCCGACGCCGACGACGGCAACAGCAGCATCCACGGCGACAGACGTTGCCGTATGTGCAACGGCAGAGAATCCTCCGTCGTGTTCCTCCCATGCCGGCATCTCTGCCTCTGCAGCGTCTGCGGGAGCGGGTCCCAGCAGCTGCAGGCATGCCCCGTCTGCAACGCCGCCGTGACCGCCACATTGCACGTCAACATGTCCTGATCTTCTCTTCCGACGAGGATTATACAGTTTGACTGTAAATGTGTAGTTAAAAAAAAATTCTTTTTAGAAATTTAAAAAATCTTTTATTCTTTGAATTCTTCATATTTAATTAATTCCCAAAACAATTTTCCTTTTTTTTTTTTTTTTTGATTGATTGGGAAATTGGAATAGTCTTTAAGGATGAAATTTGGACAATCTTCTGCCATACTTTACAGCTTTTGAAAGATACCTTTCCCTTTTATTCTCAAAAAAATGAGTTGTTTCATCTTTTCTTCTATTTTCCGTTTCCCCCCAGTGAAGAAATCGTGTTTTGGATCGTGACAACTTATCTCGGGAATCCAACTCTTTTGTCACGCTTTTTAACCGCATACATACATTATACACATCTCTATATGTGGTCCTATTCAATTGATTACAAACGGTTCGTGTTCATTAATGTGTTGTGGTGTGGAGAATTGAATCGATTCGATCCAATTCATAACTCGAAAGATCAAATTATTCTCAATATAAGACTTTATATTGAGGTTCTCAATTAAAAATTCTTATGATATTTCAGGTTTTAAATTGAAATTTAATATTATGTCTTTAATCAACAATAAACATATGTTTCGTGTTCTAAATTGAATAAATTAAAAAAAAAAAATAGGCAGTTTTGATGGAAAATAAATGCAATAAAGGGAATGGACCAATCTTTTATCTGAACATTAATTTGTCCGGCCTTGTGAAAGCAACTGAGTATTAAATTGAAGAGAGAGAGAGGAGGAAAAAGGAAAGGAAGTAGAAATGCATGCCCACATTGAAAGCAGAATTGAATATTAACTTTGAAAAGAGGGAATTATTGAATATTGATTGGTGGATAATATTAATAATAAATAATAGTGTTTGGTCATGGGATTGTGGGGGTATGAATTTATTACTCATTTTTTTCAATCATTCATCACATCTGATCTACCCTGCTAGGCTGCTACAGTATGGTCAAATAATCTTTAAGCAAATTGGGTTGGTTACATGTCATCTATTAATTTCATTATTTATTGCGATGTATGTGTCATTTATTTATGCATCATTTTTTTTATTCAAACAATATTTATGAGCTATGAATATCTTTAATGTGAAAGGAATATAAAAGTTGATGAAATTGTTACTATAATTTTTATGTGAATGAATTCTTTATTGTCAAATTCTTTGATTAATCTTGATTTGTGAAGCTTCACGTCACAAATTTAAATTTAAAAAAAAAAATTAAAAATCATTTATATATACAACTCGTATAATGTCTATAAGATTCTTATTATTTCGATGGTAGGTTATTGGAATTTAATTGGGCTTAATTTTGCTGTTAAGTCGTTTGAATTTTGTAAATTTGGTAATTAGTAGCTTCGTTACAAATTAAAAACAAGATTGATAACTTAAGATGTACTAACTTTTTTTTTTATATAATTGAGTTATAGTATTAAAATAGAACTAGTGTAACACTCACTCGATGCGCGAGAATTATATTTTATTATTTTATTTTTGTTATAAATATATTTATTTGGTGTACATTACTTAAGATATACTTTAGAGATATATACATATCTTTCTAGATTTCTGTAGAAGATATGATTTCATCCTTATATATAGGACATCATATTGTAATTCTCTATACATCAATGAATAATATTATTCTCTATTTTTCTCTCCATCGTGTTCTCTCTATCGTTTTCTCTATATCGTTGCATATCTGTGATACAAGAAGGATTTGATTCACAACAATTTTATAATTTTTTGTTAATTTATATTTATATATATAATATATTATGATAAATAAGAAAATATAAATAAGAAAATATGGTTGTTAGGAGCAAGAAAATGTAATAAATTTCAAATATATTCCCAAATACTTTTCAAGTTCAGTTAACTTTTAATAACCTTTAAATAGTTTTATGATATTATTATTTGTATAATTTCATAATTTATTTTGTGTTAGAATTTTTGTTAGAGAAATTCTTCCTTACTTTTGTGTTTTGGTGGGTCAAAATTGTAAGCCATCTTAGTCAGTTTTTCAAAGTCTAGAGTTCTAATTTGTAATCCTTGCATATGATCGAATTGAGTTGTAAAAGAACTTAGGCCGAAGACCGAGCAAACGAGAATGCTCGAAAACTGACTATCTACACACCTGAAACTTGGTTTTCACCAAGTATAGCTTTAACCTAAAACTGAGATGGAACACTCAGTTTAAGGTCTACCATACTGACTAGGGATGTCAATAAAGCCCGAAATCGATGGGTCAGCCCGAAACCGGTGGGCTAAAATGTGGGTTAGGGTAGAAAAATTTCAACCCGAAATTATTTTTAACCGAACGGGTTGAACCCGATGGGTTGGCGGCCCGAACGGGTTGAGCCCAGTGGGTTGCGGGTCGGCTCGAAGGTCCGGCAATATTTAATAATATATATATATATATAATATTCATTCATTATTTTTAAAATTATTTATATCCTATTATACCCATTAATTATACACCTAATTCCCTAAACCTAATTTTCCATCACACAAAATCTCATCTATCTTTCCCAATAACGTAATCTGTTACCCTCAAATCGAAAATTCCTTCTTTCTTCCACTCGTCACTCTCCTAATTAGCGTACCTACTCATTTATTTCTTTCAAGAATCTTTAGCCTCTCGTTGTTATGTTCACCCAAGTGAAAGCTACATTTAGTTTTATAATCCCTATTTTATCATTTTATATGTTGAAGAATGTACTTCTATTACTTAAATTAGTTGGTATATAAGGATTGATGTTTTTTTTTTCAAATTATGATTTGACAACCTTTTTATCCACTTATCACTATTTTTTTGTGAAGATATTGTTGTTTGATGTCTTTTATTTATGTCGGTTCATCATTTTTTTTAATTTTGTTTTAGGGGTTGTTAAAATATTTTACGAAAATCTTTACAAAAATAAACTCGTAAATCTCACCAACCCGACGGTTAGCCCGAAAACCGGCGGGTTAGGGTTAGGTTCAAGAATTTTTAGCCCGATAAAAATTCAGCCCGATTCAACCCGGACCGAATAGCCCGCAGCCCGATAGGGTTAGCCCGAAACCCGATGGGTCAGCCCGATTGACATCCCTAATACTGACCAAGAAAAGTCAGTATGAGGGTTTTCCCGTACTGACTAAGGAGAAGTCAGTATGAGGGATTTCCATACTGATCCGGAGAAATCAATATGAGGGCATTTTCCATACTGAGTATGGACAGTCAGTATGAGGGTTTACCATACTGACCTAGGGAAGTCAGTATGAGGGCTAAGTTGTGCTGACTTTTGTAAGTTAGTACGGGAGCCTCTACCATTAAAGATCGAGCTATTCAAAAGATATTGAAGCTCAGTCAGACTTAGGCATTTACATATGCCCAAGTGTAAGTCAGTACGAGGTTATCCAAACTTGGGTTCCTCAAACTGAGAACTTAATCTGACATAAAGTTAGTGTATGGTACACTGACGCAGCAGAGCAGAGCAAGTCGCAGACCTAAGGCATGGGCTACGATTGGACAATATCTTCCATGAGTCTAATGTCTGAATTTATGTGT
The DNA here is from genome assembly GCA_026898455.1 of Plectranthus barbatus. Taxonomy (NCBI): domain Eukaryota; kingdom Viridiplantae; phylum Streptophyta; class Magnoliopsida; order Lamiales; family Lamiaceae; genus Plectranthus; species Plectranthus barbatus. The sequence continues at coordinate 156,725 of JAPKLW010000899.1, read as the reverse complement.
CTAACGGGCAGAAATTCAAAATTCTTTGAGGAAATCCTCTATAAAAGGGCTTGCACCTAAACCTTCAACGGCTAATGATCAACGCATAAACATACGAGGTTGGGAGAACTCTGTGAAAAAGATCATTCCACTGCAAACTCTCTGAGTTTCCGTGTTTCCTTACACGAGACTTGAGTCTCTGACTCAAATTATACCGTGCTAACTTCTCCTAGCACGAGGTTAAAACTCTTCTTTGGTATATTCATAGTAGTGTGTTTCCTAGTTTGGGATTCTGATTCTCACGGGCGTATGCCAACCATCTGAATTTTGGGAAGAACAAGTAAACATCAAACCTTGATTTCTGGGAAGAACATGTAAGCATCCAACCACCAGGAAGAAGGCTGCGGGGTGCGTCCCAACTTCAACCTGAAGACTGAGTCTTCGAGGAGTTTCTAGGTGAGTGCCACAGCTGACCAGAGGACAGAGGTGCCGACGGACTGTGTATAGATCGTAAGGAGGCTTGTATCAACTTAGTGAATTATCTAGACTTTGGGTCTGAAGAATGGATGTATGATATTGAGATCTAAACCACTATAAACCCTGTGTGTTGTTTACTACTTTCTCATACTTGCTCTATTTTTCTATTTCACAAATTGACCTTTAAATCATTCAATACTTGTCCAAGTATTGAAGTGTATATGTTCTGAAACTGACTTAACTGAAACAGAACCTAAGCTTAAGTCTTCTACACACAAAACTGACTTTACTCTGTTTATGCGAACCAGTGCAATTGTCATTTAATACTTCCGCTGTATACACAAATCTTCCTCTGCACAATTTTGCACTCTGATTTCGGGACCAACATTTTATAAATAATTTTATCCCAAAATGATATGACAAATAATAGAAAATTATCTTGTAAACTTAAAATAATAGGTTATATATTTTATTCTATTTTTAATATTTAATTTTCAAATACACAAAAGGAACATATAAAAAAATAAAGTAAAATAAATTTATTCATTATTTTAAAAATAATCCCTTATTCTCATAAATTTTTATATGCATGTCATTGACTATAAAATTTGATGAAATGCATTATAAATCAACAAACCAACTTCTTATACCAACTAAAGTCTCAATATCATATTCGGTTTTTGTTTTGTTTTAAAGAATCATTAAATTAGTTTAATTGTATCATAGATGAATAGTTGCATAAAAACAGAAATGAGCAAAAGAAAAATACTAAAATGCCGAGGAATTTATATAATAAAAGCTATTCCCTGTAATAAAAAATGAAATATGATGAATTGTACATTGCAAATTATAATGGGTGTGCTGGTCTAGTATGAAACGTGAAACTCCTAGCAAGTATGCATTCCTTTGTTTTTTGTCTCCCCCATACAAAATACTCATTCATTGTCATAATTGTGATTTGAAGTCAAATAATATGATCTATAATAATAATAAATGAAAAACTTAAACAAGGAAGCATACTTATATATTACATTTGAGAGAAAATAAAAAAATTTGTTGAAATTGTAAATATGAGTCTCATATTTATAGTGCACATGCAATAATAAAAGGTTCAAAATTTGATCATATTTTGCCATGATTTATGGATTGAGTTTATTTTGATTACTAATTATAAAACCATGTTGAAATTACTTTCTTAATTAATAAAAACATGTATTCAATTTATATTTATATAAAATCAACTAAATTATGAAGATTGTTGACAAAATTAATTATAATCTCCTAATTATTATTTTTGAGTTGATAATTTAAATTGATGAACAAAATTTTATAAATCTAGTAAGTTTTTATTTAGTAATAACACCAACACGAATGAAAAGATTTTCATTCCCATTTAATATCTATCATTTTAAAATTAAATACAAATGAGATTATTGAAAATAAATAAATCTGCAATGGATTTATATAATTCATTTATATGTTCTCGTAAACTTGCATTATTTTCTAAATAAATTAGTGATTTTAAATTAATTTTTTAAAATGTATTTCAATAAATTGTATAATTATTTTATTAATAAAATATTAAATAAATTATAAGATAATGATTTATATTGATCATGATAAATATTAAATAAGTTGTACAAAAATAATTAAGTCTTTAATGATTGATATTATATTCAGTTTTATAAATACTATATTTTCAATTATCTATATAGGTTTATTAATAAAATTTGAAATAGATTATTAATTGATGATTGAAGTATTTTCATATATGAAAGTAATCCAATTAAACAATCAAATCTTAATATATTATCTAAAATATAGATTTATTCACACTAAAATTAATGAACTAAATAATTTATTAGTGACCAACTTGAACTAATCTAATTCAAACTTGCCAAATATTGTATCCGACCTTACTTTAATATAGTTACAAATTATAATTAAGTTTGAATTGGATTATGAATTTTCCATTATATCATTTTATTAACTTTATCATATTTCTGAATAAAATGCATTTATTTAAAATTTTAACTCTCCAAATATTATTATAAAATTTCAAACGAATAAAATATATAGAGACAAATCATTTAAATGACTTGCACCGAGTAGGGAATTTTCATCGCACAACTTATTTGAGATATCACACCCTTGGTAAATAAAAAATAAAAACTTTGCATTCAATATATTTTACCAAATATATAAATAATGATAATAATAATAATAATTATAAAAGGCATATAGAGACTAAATATTCGCATTAAATTGAAATAATTAGTTGTTGGAGTTTTCCTTTATGGGGGGCACAAATACAGGTGCAATGAAGACAAATTTGTCAGTGGAGATTTTACCACTTTCACATTCTCCATTATTGCTTTCTTCAATTCTGGTGGCTACCATCTCTCTCTATATATATGCAAATTAATTTAAATAATATTAAATTAATATTATAAAAAATAAATTAAACCATAAGCTTCATTCACCTATATATATATGTATATATACATAAGCAGATCGGTGAGAAAGATCTTAACATGAGAAAATAATAAAGATGTTTGATTGATTGTATTCAGGTCGTGTTTTAGTTGTTGC
>JAPKLW010000899.1:141409-153667 GCA_026898455.1 Plectranthus barbatus | reverse complement strand
TCAGGTCGTGTTTTAGTTGTTGCTTGATTATTTTGTTAATTGATTATGTTTTAATTGTTGTTTGTTTGAATATCAACCATTGATTCTTTTAAACCGAACATAATTCATTTTTTTCTTACCAAGATTTTTTTCTACATGATCTCTCCTCTCTCTCTGTTTTTATATATATATATATATTCATTCTAATTACCACAAAATCCCACCAAGAAAAGCCAAGATTCCTTCTTTCCCCTTCTATCAACCTTTCACATTTCACATCTCCAAACAAAAATTGAGAAACCAAACAAAAAGAAAAAAAAAAATCCTTTTCAAAGATTTTGAATGCATAGATTGGGTCCAAGAATTGAATACATTTTCCAATATTCATCATATTCGATGGCCCTTTTCCTTTTTTTTTTTTTAAGATAAATAAAATTATTTTCCTTATTCAATGAAGACAATCATGAAATCTTGTACACGTTTGATGGTCACTATCATTGTTATTTATTGTATGACATTAAGGGATTTGTTTTTTTAATATTAACTTATACTATATTACTATACATTGTTTGATTGTCTCTTTAGAATTACTTTTTATAATCATACTCCAAATATGAACGTGGACCAGATAATCTAATGCTTACTTTTTATTTTATTTAATGAATGAGTTTGGTGTAAGATATTAATTTGTAAAATATTTATGAAATTTTTATACATATGAATAATTTGCCTAAAAATATATTATGTATTATTGTTGGACTCAAATATGATTGGGCTAGAAAAAAAAATTAGGCCCGGTTCCAGTAAAAATGGCAACGGCCCAGGTGGGCGCGCACTTAAACGAGCTCTATGACCTCCAAAAAGCGACCTGAATTAGGCTCAGTTCCAACGCAAAGGACCACGGACCAAGGGGACGTACCCAAAGGAGATACACGATCTTTGGGTGATGATCTCAATTGGTCCCCAAAAGTAGACGACTTGCTAGCAAGGGTCCTACCGAAGACCTCCACGACCTACCCATCATCCAAATAGAACACGACCCCACTTCTCCTAGTAAGGAGCCACAGAATGAGCACGTATAACTTACTTGGAAGGTTGAGGGGATAAGCATCATGCCACCCTAGATCGGTGGACCGTTAGAAACCCTAATTGAACCACCTTCGAATTGGGAGAGGCCAAGTGGATAAGCATCAAGTTGCGTACGGATCGGAACCCTAACAGATAACCTCCAAAAAGGACACAACCGCCAGCCTCCAGTAACCACTTCCAAAGAAGTAAGAACTACCCCTGAGTTCACTACACAACCTACTTGGGAGAGGCCAAGTGGATAAGGATCAGACTGTGCATAAATCGGAGGATCGTTGGGGAACCTTAGCCCAACAACCTTCGAAAAGGACGCAATCGCCAAACTACAGTAACCACTTCCGAAGAAATAGGAATTACCACCGAGTTCACTACACAACCCACTGAGGTGAGGTCAAATAGATAAGGGTTCGGCCGCAGATAATTCGGAGGACTATTGAGGAACCCTAGTTGAACAACCTCCAACCACGACCTCCGAGATAGCCAGAACCACCTCCTGAATCTTCTAAGGTTGTAACGGCTCCTCTTCAACTATAAAAGAGGAGCAGGTAGATCATTTTTATTATGTTTTTCACCTTTATTACACTTGTACTCTACAAAACTCAATATTCATGATCCTTCTTCACAATAAATTTATATTACTTCATCATTCTTTAGCTATTTTTCTCTTATGTTGTATAAGTTATGAAGGTTCCTATTTTATCACAAATCCACGTAACTAGTCTCATTTAGTTTATGCACAATAACCAAAGAAATAGAGACAAATGAAACTAATAATTAATTATGTGAGTGATTACTATAAAAACTACATATTAATTGCAGTAAAAACAATGACAAATAAATTTATAAAACCTAAGGTTGTCGAACCTAAGAGAATTGTATGAGGAAATTATCTTATGTACTAATTCTAGTTTCAAGAATCATTATTTGAGTAAATTAAATTTTTTTTTTCATTTTGAAAAATAAAGAGAACATAAATTGAATTAATTTTAAAAGTTTTGTAAAGCAATACTAGTGAACACTGATTTCAGGGCAAATAATCATTCAGGTACATACAAATAACTTAGCAATGGTAGGACATCAAAACAAATAATTATAGTTTCTGAATCGGGCAACTATAACCCAGGTTACTATTATGTGACTGTATATGATTGATCAGCCTCAAGAACACATTAATAATCAACCTCACAAAACATCTGATTTATTCACTACAATTAATTATTCTTCTTCTTTAGACATAATTTAATTGTATTATTATTCCTATTCCTGTTATTAATCTTTTCATTTCGGTCGTTTGATTAATAACTATAAATATAGAATTAATTTAATCTCTCGATCCTTCATCAATTTTAAATTTTATTGATTCAACTTGGAATTCAAACCATGTCAATTGAGTTGACTAATCTAAACATGCATTCGTAATTGATTATTCATAGCCCTAGTGTTGGTCCACGATTAGAGTGTTTATATATGCAGCGGAAGTATTAATGTTGTCTTGCTCTTATCTTGCTAAGGTTTCGACTTAGCAAGTGTTTATCAAATATGTTTTAGCTCCAATATTTGTTAAGTTAATTGCAGATTATACTACAACACGTGGTGTGTGGAGTTTTAAATTTATGCACACACGAAATAACGAAATAAAGTAGTAAAGGGACACAAGGATTTATAGTGTTTCGAATAAATGTTCTACGTCCACTCTTCAGTCCTTCGACTGAAAATTCACTAATTGATTGAATACAAGTTCTGGCCTGATCTCTAACGTTGAGCAGCTCCTCCGTCTGGTCAGCGCGCACCTTCAAGCATCTCGGTCTTCAATCTTCACCTCGTCGCTTCGTATAGTGAGGACAAACCTCCCTTCTCCCTTGACATCGACAGTTCAGAGTTTTATAGTTCTTCCCAGAACCTATCCTTGTGTTAGCGATGCCCGTAATAATCACGCTTTCACAGGTGACTACTAGATTCTTTCTAGGAATAAAAAGAATCCCAATACCAACCTTAGAAGTTATATTTCAGAGGTCTCGAGCTTCAAGTATGATAGCTTATGAAAAAGCTTCAATCACGTACTAGCTTGGATGAGTTCGCGTAGCGTAGAGAATATTTGGATCTTGTCTTGTTTTCTCTGTGAATAGAATTTCGCGAACCTTTGAATTATTTTTGGACGACACCTATTTATAGGAGAAGATTCAAACGGTCGTTTGAATCTTATCCATTAGACTCAAATATATTGCTCGTCAATCTCTGTTTTTCCTTTTTTTGTAGCGTACATAAACTCTTCAAGTCTCCCTTGTGTCTGATTGGCGTAGCTCGTATTTGTAGCCATCTTTGTCAAGACGGACCTTTCACTTTGAACTTGAAACCTCCGTTGTGTCTGATGATTATTCTATTCTTTGTTTCACCAGGTTCCTTTGTGATTTTGATCCTTTTGATTTGCAACTTGTATTTTCCTTGATTGCTGTTGAGCTTTTGCAGGCGATTGACATTCAGCTGACATCTCAGCAGACTCGCTAAGATCTCGCAGTATGCTGGCGTTACTTCTTCATCATTATTCTCTTGAGCGCGTTTAGCATTCCTCCGTGTTTGCTAGCCTTTACTTGCTTCTTCAACAATCATCAAGTCTGGTGAATCCTTTAGCATTCTTGATTCTTCTTTTCTAGTTCTATTACTACTCGAGTATATATGACCTATACAAGACTTTTGCATTTTGACTCGATACTAAGTTGCTAGAAACTAGATCGACTTGAGCTTTGATGCACCAAAACATAATAAACAATTATTGACAACAAAGGGGTTCTAATCTGTGTAACAATATTCCTAACACCTAGAACCCGTTGGGGTTTCTAGCCACACATAGCATAACATATTATTAAAGTGCATAATAATAACTTGCAATAATAAAATAAAGGAGTTCTTGTTCTTCAAATTTGCCAAAACTCTAAAATTTTAATACTGAATGAAAGATATCTAAAACTCAAAATTATGGGGGTTTATATAGTGATGGATATGCATCTTATAAGATAAGATCTATGACTAAAAATAAGAAATATTTTGATTTGATTTGACTTCTTTTTTTTTGAATTCGGCATCGGCCGACGCGAGATTATTATGTCATTCGAACAAACACCTCCAATTTTTGTACTTTTCCAGAATTTTCATTTTTTGCTCTAAACCTGCAAAAATTGAACACAAGTTTAATACCCCACAGCATCAACTCATGCATAATTTAAACCAATGAATTCGACAAAATTAAATAAAATACTTGAAAATAACATTAATAAATGAGTTAAATTATGAGCTTATCAACGGGTGAATTACTTTTTCCCATTGAAATATCTTACCATGGGAAAGATTGTGTAATTTTTCCCCATCATATAATAAACAAGAATCATGTATATTGTTTCCTTTTTTTTCGGAATATAATGAAATCATAACATTAAAAAATAATCACTTTAATAAACTAATTGCATTAATTAATCATGTTTCATTTTGCAAATGAGAAATTTGGAAATTAACTTGCTATTTGTTTTTCAAATAATCCCTTAATTAATTATCTATTGAAAAAATATATATATATATATGCACAACTGACCAGCACGTGCCACGTGGCTGTCGAAATTCTGACACACCACTTTCCGAAATGGAAAAAAAAAAAGTATAGTTGGGTGAGCCCACAACGTGTGGAGCGATACATCAACTCAAAACAGATGCGCATTTTAGCTGTCGTGTGAAAATCAACGCCACCGTGAAATCTTTATTTTTTTTAAAAGAAAAAAGAAAAAAAACTTAACTAAGTTGGGTTTGCAGCAGTTGTTGTGGGGGACCACACCTGGGACGAAAAGAAAAGAGAACCCTTAAACAGCGCCGGTACTGAGAGACCCCACTGCGCAGGTTAGTGGGCGTGTCATAAACGTTGTACTCGATGCATGATGTATTGTACAATCTTCTTCATAAAATGCTTTCTATTATTTTTTTTTCCCAATCAAATATTTTAACAGATCTTATCTTGATTAGAAAATGAATTTAGATTTTAAATGGATCGAATCCACGATAGAGATAAAATATATAAATTATTACTCCCTCCGTTCCGGCTGAATTATCCCGGGTTGACCGGGCACAATAACCAAGGAGTGTGACTGTAAAGTAAATTGAATGGAATTAATATTTTATTGTTGAGTGTGAAAAAATTGCCTTTTTAAGTAATGAGACAATTGAGGTGGGACGGAAGAAAAAGGAAAGTGGGACAATTGAGGTGGGAAGGAGGAAGTAATATTTTTAAAAATAACATCAGCAAAAAGGTACAATATTAATTGAATGGTTGAAAATTAAGAAAAATCGGATTTCTTAATAATTGATATAAAATGAGTTATAGCACCCTATTCTCTCTTTTTAAATATTACTTTTTCTGTACCATATAAATTGTCTACCATTCTTTACCATTTTTTTTGGTCTGTGTCTCGTAATATTATTTATTTTTTTAAAATAATAAATTTTTCACATTTATCAATAAAATATTTATTTCAATATTTTAATAAAATAGGTGATTGCAATTAATTTTTAGGGAATTCATTATTATAAATTTGTATACTATGATTATATTAAGTTTTAATAGTCAATTCACCTATAAGAAAATATATTATATAGGGAACTTTTTATGTGTGCTATTATTATTATCTATTATTACTTCCCATCACCTATAGGCTATAGATTCTAAGTGATCTATCAACATAAATATCATTATAAAATAATAGGACTGCAATCCAACATATATCATTATAGACATTGTGATACAGCATTAATTTTTTTTTTTATAAATATCAATAAATCTCCATATTTTGATTGATAATATTACTGTTAAAGATTAAAAAAATTATTGATTAAGAAATAAGGATAATGTCTATTGTAAAAATAGTTATTTAGGGCTACTTAGACACTTGACTATTCCTAATCGAACTGAAAAGTTTTTTATCTCAATATAGGCACATCGGTAAGTATTTCTCGTTTAGGCAGGACAGCCCATCGTATATTATATTTTTTAAAAAACTAATTAAAATATATGGAAATTTATTTTTTATTTATTGATAATTATAAATTTAAAAGACCAAAAATAAAAAACTTAACTGACCGATTAATTAATACTTAGAAATCGCCTAACCCTACCTAAGTACTAGGTGCTACTCGAACATTCAATTAACACCTAACAAGTTTTACAAGCACGAGCATAATATTTTAACAATTAAACATAATATATGTCAAATATAACTTGTAAACAATATTAAACATAGGGTTTTGGAAAAAAGATAATGATTTGACTCATTAATGTTTCAGATGAATTATATCAATTCATTCACATTTAAATATAAACTTTTTTTAAATATTAGATCCATTATATTATACATATATTGATGCTATACATACATAATGATAGGCCCACACCTTCTAGTTGATGTTGATGATGGCAATAATTGATGTTGAAATCTTAAATGTGGACCACATAATGGGACGGCTTTGTCCCTCTATGACCAGCACAAACCTCACTATTATTCTTAGGCAAAAACTTGCGTTAGGCAGACCTAAATGGTTTAGGCGGATTTTATCCTACCCAAATGAGTTCATCCATCCCAAATATGGTATATTATGTGGGTTTGGGCTTGGGTTAATGGATAAAACCCGCCTAAAGCTTGGGTTAATGGATAAAACCCGCCTAAATCGTTTAGGCCTGCCTAACCCAAGACCTTCCCTTATTCTTATTATTTAATATTTCTTTCATCCCTCCCGAATTACTATACTTATTAAATTGGACGTTCCACCCAATTTTGTTACATTTTTAAAAATAATAATTTTTTCACACTTAATAATAAAATATTAATTCCACTTACACTCACATCCTTAATTCTCGTACCGAAAAGAAATATATCAATTAACACGGGACGAAGGGAATACTATATTTGTTCCGATAATAATTACCCTCTTTTTTTCGACATGTAGGAATTAATGATTTTGAGTGTAGGTGGAATTAATATTTTATTATTGAGTGTAAAAAAAAAGTTAAAATTTTAAAAAATAATCAGTTCAATTAGAACGTTCGATTTGATAAGTGGACCAATTCTCGTGTAACAAAGGAAGTACTATTTATTTATATTCTAATCTCCACAGTCCCATAAACCAGCTACAATTATTTGATGTGGGTCTGTTTTCTATATTCTGACTATATGTAATAAATTTTCAAATTTCATATAAAATAGTTTTACCTTGGATAATTCAACTTATTTGACATATTATGCAGTTTTTTTAGACTCAAATTTGGAATCGTGATTTATACTAATTCGCTCTGTCGAAGGTTCCTATATTATAGATTATACAAAAAAAAAAAAAAAAGTTGCAGTATCATAATTAGGGTTGGGTGGCCTAATTACTTTGACTATATATATAGTGAAAGAGACCCACAATGAAACAAGTCTATACCCAAATTAAGTCTTAACTCTAGAAATTATTGTGAAAAATGGTGATATATTACCATTTCAAAGGTTAATTATCAATTCAGAATTCAGAGACTGAAAGATAATTTAGTTATCGATTTAGGATCTCAAAAATCACGTAAATTCTTAATCTAAGGATCCGAAAGATCGTACAGTTCTCAATCTAGGACCTCAATATTATGTTCTGAATTAAGAATTGTTCGATCTTTCGAGTCTTGGATTGACAAATAATCTTTCGGGTCCCGGATTGATAATGAAACTATCTTTTGTGTCCCGAATCGACAAATTCTCCAAATTTTTAAATAATTGCTTGATGAAGAATAAAGAATGCTTCTTTATTTGATAAAGAAAGAATGAAAGGGGGATGGATTGATTCCAAGAATAGATGTGGAGGAGTTAGGATGGGATATCTCCTTCCTTTACTCGAAAGAAATGGACAAGATGAAGAAAATGCCAACCTAACAAAAACCCCACATTTTGATCTCCCAAAACAGCCTATGATTTTGACCCAACCAGAGAGGGAATCCGAGTATTGCTGGCCCATGTTTGTCATGAGTGAGAGAGAGAGAGATGGCTATTGTGGTGGAGAACAAGAAAGTTGTCCACTTTCTACATTTATTCCCATAATCTCAATTTGTGAAGGTGGAGAAAACCAGGCAATGAATAAATTGACCTCTATAAAGGGATGGGGGCATCCAACCTTCTCTAGTGTTGAGGGACATGATGTAACTATTCTTGCATAAATGCTTCAATGCGCATTGCGGGCACTGAGTTAATGTACTGATGGACTCGTGGAGTATAATATTATGGTGAAGTTAGTTTTAATTATTGACATACTAATCTGTGTTCATATTATCATGCGTTCATGGTGAGTATTGGAGCATTTTTTATTTACTATTTTGATGTAGTTAGTGAATTCCAAGAATGTATGGTACTCCAAGTCTCCAAAAGCACTTTGAGTTACTCAATTGTGATTGCTTTGGACTACTAGCATGATGAAACACCCAATTGTGGGCCTCATATGTAAATAATAATAATAATGATAATGCAATTTATTATTGATTTAAAAGTATAGAAAATCATATATACATAGTAAATCTTCTTTTCTTTGGGTGGGGAAAGGTTGGTTCTTGAAAGATAAAAAAAGAAAAAGAAAAAATGAATGGCCCTCCAAGAGTTATGCTTTGATGGCTTTCACAATGAGAAGTAAAAGAGGATTGGAGGCAAAGGCATTTCTAGTTTACACCTCCAAAGTGGGAATCTAAAAACCCCAACTAAGAAGAATGATTGGGGAAAAAGCAAAATCTTGAATTTAGATGCTTCAACTCAAAATCCTATCATATTCCTCCACCAATACACACACTTGACATATAGTATAGTGTGTATATAATTATATATATATAGTGGAAACCCAACTCCTCCTCATCTATATTTGGTACCATGATTATGCCTACCTTTTTATGGTACACAAATCATGTTACACCAACATCATAACAATATCAATGGTGTTAGTGGGTTGGTTTTTTCTTTGCCAAAAGAGATAGTGATGTAATAAAAAAGATGTTCTAATGAAAAGAGGAGTGTAGTGGACTCCATGTTTTCATTTGTTTTTCCCACTTATTTGTTGAAGAACATGAATCCAATGTGTAAGTGCTCATTTTACTACAAAATAAAGCTCACAAGAATGTTGGCTTTGTTGGGTATCAAGATAGGCCAACTTTTCCTTTTTCCAATGCCAAATTTTGTATGATTTTCTTGATTAGTTTGAGTGTAGTTTTCTGTTCATCCACTTTATTTTTCCCATTGTTTTATTTTACCCCACTCTCACTCTCTCTCCCTATATGATTAGTGTATCATCATGAAATAAAGCCCAATGTTTGCTAAACCAATAAAAATAAAGCCCGATGCATGATTGAAAAGCCCGCTGTGGAAGGGATCCGATTTATGCTTGGACTCTTGAAGCAGCCCAACAAGATTATTTAGACATCCAGCAGAGCATTTGTTTTTTTAATTGAGGCACATAATTTAAATGGAGTAAGAGATGTCTCTTTCTTTCTTTTGTAAGCAAGCATAATTTTATAAATTAAGCATGGGCAAGACTAGCTATAAGGATCAACTAGTTAGGAAAGTTCGATCTCCAATTCGTCGATTGGAAGATTTGCACAATGAATTTGCTATATGGTGGACTGCTGTAGTGATACTCTAATGCATGATAAACACCCAAAATACAATTTTTTTTTTTGCTTGAGAAGCATTCAAAAGATTTGATGGTATTAAACTTTCATCCTCTTTTAGAACTGCCATGGCTCTCGCTGCAATAGAATCTGTGTAGACTGTGATTGGATATATCTTCTGCTCCATACAAAACATAATTCCATGCAAGGTGGGTGTGACTTCTCCATGCGAACAAGAACCTAGGTATGCAATTGGTTGAGCCAAAGCTGCCACAATTCACCTTTCATGATCCTAAACTATGACTCCGACTCCAAACTTACTGCTCTCTTCATTGAACATAGCATCAACATCGCCACGAAAGGTGCCACAGTTTGGTGCCTGCCAGCGATGCTCTCCCGGTTGTATTCCAAGGAATACATTGTTTTTCTTACATTCTCGGGCCTCTTGAAACGTTCTCCGAAGGGTCTCTACTTGTTCCTCTAGGAATGGGCGCTTGTTCTCCCCTCTTTTCATGCTTGTGTTTACAAATAAAAGTCTAAATATTCCAAAGCATGATAACCCAAATTTCATAATCCTTACCTGAGAGTTTGTGGCGCACTTGTTCACTAATTTTGTTGAATCCCACGTGCTTACATTCTTTAAGAAGTGACCAGAATCTGCTTCTCTTCCATGAGGCCTTAAATTTGTTGCAGTAGATCAATTAATGTTTAGTGGTTGCCTTGTGTATAGCACAAGTGATATCTCTTCCTATACTTATTAAATATCCTACATTAATTTAGGAAAATTGTTCAGGTTAGTATACAATGTTGAAGAATTCTTTTACTTCGGTTTGAGGATGAATAGTTTTACGTTGCACGTCAAAAGAAGTGTATATAATGTTCGAACATCCTTCTTTTTACAAATCAATTTTGTAAAGGGATTAGTGATGTTAACAATACTCGAACCGACTAATTAGTCATATGCAAAGTGGTTAACCACAACCTTCTGAATTTGGAGACTATAAATTTATTGGGAAAAATATGAAATGTACCTTAATGTTTTAGGGTGTATTTGTTGATATCTCACAATAGCATTAAGTTGGGTAAAATTATTTAATCAGCTATTTTAAGTCTTTCTTTTAAAATGGACTTAGCCCCATTGTTTAGGCTTTTAAACGAGTGCATCAATTATTTCGGAAATATAATAGAACAATTAAAAATTTATTTTATACGACAAAAAAATATTCTTTTAAATATATTTAGATAGATGTTACTAGAAATATACAGTAAAGATATATTATTTCTTTCATATAGATGATAGAATTTCTATATGACAATATCATTGCAAATCCAAAAACACGTCCATTTTTTTTTGGGAAAATTATCGATTCAGGATCCAAAAGATAGTTAAATTATCAATTCAGGGCCCGAAAGATAATTTGTCAATACTGGATCCGAAAGGTCAAATAATTCTCAATCCAGGGCCTAATATTGAGGTCATGGATTGAGAATTGTATGATCTTTCGAGTCTTAGATTGAGATTTTTTATGAAATCGATAATTAAACTATTTCGGGTCCTAAATTGATAAAACTCCTAGTCTTTTTTATTTTCTCCGTATTAATATCGATTTGTATCCTTCAAAACCTTGGTTAGATACTTACCCATTTATTATAACTATACTATATACTCCCTCCGTCCCATTCAAACAAAAATGACACGATAACCAATATTTGTGAGTGCAGTCTAATTAATAATTTATTGGTAAGTGTTAAAAAGTTTATCATTTTGGGAAACGAGACTAATAAATGTGACAGACAAAAAAAAGCAAATGAGACTAATAAAATGGGACAGAGAAAGTATATATTATAAATAGTCTTTGTTTTTGTTAAATCTGATAATAGTGGCAATTTCAATAGCAGCATTTTGCAGACACAAAGCAGTAAAAGCTGGTATCTGATGCCATTTTTGAATAGTGCACACATGATTATTGATTATTAGAGATAAGGGCATTCTCTCACATAATTCTAAGGTATTATTACTTGGGATGTTAATATATAAGTTGTTTTTTGTTTATGAAATGGAGCAAACTTTCTTGTGGTATTGCCATCACTTGGTTCCAGGGGTGGATACAACTTAAAAGACTGTGGGTTCGACCACATCTCGAACGCAGTGACTTATAATTTATTTTTAGAAAATATAACTAAAAAATAAAACAAAAATAAGCTCGCCCCACGAGGTCGTGGCTGGCTCCGCCCTGCTTGCCTGAATCTTGTTCTTGCAAATTTCTTGTTTAAAGCTCGTGATCTTGTTGATTTCATCCTAGAGTTGGTGATTTAAAGGTTTGTTGAGGCAGAAATAGAATATGGTATGATTTTAAGGTCCATATCCTAATTGATCATGTATCCTGACAATTACTCGTCCAATCGAGTTAGTTTATCAAGTTTGTTGGAAAATTGTTATATGTGGGCCAGTGGCGTATGTTGGCCTACTTTTGGGGTACAAGTGTACCCCCAATTTTTTTAATATATATATATATATATATATATATATATATATATATATATATATA
>JAPKLW010000899.1:39465-128648 GCA_026898455.1 Plectranthus barbatus | reverse complement strand
TACATGAGGCAAATCATATCTACATGAGGATAATCATATCTACACGAGGATGCATTCATATCTACACAAGGATTCATTCATCTACGCCTATATAAAGGGTGCTGGGGTGCACAAATAAAGTGAACGACCTAATTTATTCATAGAGATACATTGTACAAGGCGTTCCAACTGCTGTGGTGCGAAGAGAAGGCGGACGACCTACACTATACATCAAGATATTATTATAGAAGGCGTTCGACCTTTCAACAAGCGTTCTCCGTTCATTCAACTAGCGAAACCATTCAAGCTGAAGAATGATCCTACCTCCGGAGAGTGAATCCAACGGTAGAGGAGTTTTGAGGATTGAATCGTTAGTTCGTAAATACGGTTCTCTACTTCTATGTAAATTCAAGTTTCTTCGAGGGAGTGAACCGAGAAGAGGTTTGGATATTTATTATTTTGATTTTGCTTTGTAAACCTTGTTATCATAGTAAAATCTGTTTTTGGCCTTGAGGCTCTCGCGAGTTTAGAAACCCTAGACTCGTGAAATTAATTCTTTGTGTCTGCATTAAATTTTCGCTGCATGTTAAACTTTGAATGTGTCAAACATTGACTTCTCTGACATTCTGTTTAACATTACTCTGTTAGTCAGGCATATTGAATTCGCAGGGTTGAACACTTCAACACCTCGATGTTATAGTAAACTCGGGCACTAAATTCTTTCAAGTTTAAATTTCAGCATAGCATCCTTCAATGTTGGGATGCTACTAATTTCTAAGAAAAATAGAACTTTCTATTAGAGAATTCAATACTTACGTAGACGAACAAAAAATCTTTAAAATCCAAAGATGCCACCGATATCTTAAAGACATGAATATGTTGGATTATTCTCCTTCGTCTACACCTTTTCCTCCTGGACCCAGTTATCTTAGCTCCATTACTTGATGATCATATACAGTACAGAAGATGAGTGGGAAGGTTGCTATATTTGAACTACACTAGGCCGGACCTCATTTATGCTGTATAAAATTAATATATAAATTATATTAATTTTATTGAGTCGTCTCCCGTTGCCCTTCTCAATTCGTCCAAAAATAGCAGGATGTAGTCTTGAGGAAGGGATATATCGAAACTGGACGATTTTAGGTTACATAAAAAATCGCCGACCCTCCACTTTGTAAAATTTCAACGACGTTGAGTACTAAATCAAAAGAAAAAATTGAAGATGAAAATTGAGCAATCGTGTCCAGCCCTTCGCAATCTCAATAATTCATTGGAAAGAATATATTTTAGGAGATAATATATCAAGATTTTGGGAGTTAGTTATGAAAACAATATATTTTTAATATATTAATTGCCATTAAGTCCTTAATGTAATTAAAAAATAATAAAATTGAATTAAATATAAAATCTGGACCATTCAGAATCCAAATTTAAAAGTGCAGATTGGTTCTTATTTCTTATCTGAGAGGTGTTTCACATATGATTATATATATATATATATATATATATATATATATAAAGAGTGAGAGAGAGTTATGCTCAAGTGCTAAAATTAAAGTTTGCGCTAAATAGGAATGAATCTCAGTTATTAGATTGGTAACATCAATGGTTGAGATTAAAGCACCAAAGATTGAAAAATTATGCATAATTGTCGTTCGTGCTTAATTGTAATTCTCGTCCGTGCTTAATTTCTTTATAAATCATGCTTAATTAGATTGAGCATAATTTATAAAGTAGAAAAGCATGAAATCTGGTATAAAGTTTAAATCTCAACCATTGATTTTTTAAGATGAATGGTGTAGATTCATTCCTATTTAGCACAAACTAAATATTAGCATGTGATCCCCTCCCTATATTTATATATATATATATATATATATATATATATATATAGTTGTGGTCAAGTGCTAAAATTAAAGTTTCTGTTAAATATGAATGAATCTCAGCCAGATTGATAGTATCAATGGTTGAGATTAAAGCATCATCAGATATTGAAAAATTAAGCATAATTTTCATTCGTGCTTAATTGTTTATAAATCATGCTTAATCAAATAAAAAATAATTTATAAATAAATTAAGCATAAAATTTTGATAAAAACTTAATCTCAACCATTGATTTCTAGAGATAAATGGTATAAATTAATTTCTCTATAGCACAAATTAACTTTTAGTATGTGATCCATTGACAATCAAGAAGATTAAAAGTGATTCAACTCACACTCTTGTTGATTTCAATTCATTCCACATATATAAATACAAATCAAGATTCAAAACTAATTAATAGCATGTGAAAGTTCTGTTGAGAAACCAAATGACAATCCACATAATTTAAGTTTTAATTCATGACAACTACTACTACATCTGCCACTTTCACATCCACTCAATTCTTCCTCGATCGACGGAAAAGCAGCAACACAGAACCAAATACGACTAACAACATTTTTTCTATCCAGCAAGAACCACCATCATAAAAAAAATCCAAAACTGCATGATAGGAGATTTTCATTTCTAGCAGTGCTCCTCGGACTTAAACTTTTTAAAAAATATACTCCCTCCGTCCCGGCTGAATTGTCCCAGTTTGACTGGATACAATAACCAATGAGTGTGAGTGTAAAGTAAGTTGAGTGGAATTAATATTTTATTATTGAGTGTGTAAATATTGTCTTTTAAGGTAATTGGACAATTGAGGTGGGACGGACGAAAAAAGAAAGTGGAACAATTGAGGTAGGACGGAGGGAGTATTAAAATACAAGTTGAGCTTTAAAGTTCGGCTCAAACTTGACAAACTGCATAGAGCTTGAGTTCGAGTTTGAAAAACATGGCTCAATCGAGCTAAGTTCGAGCTCGAGTTTTGCAGTACTTGGCTCGACCCGGCTCATGAGCACCTTTAAGTAGTAGATGTGCAAGTGCATGGAGCTCGACCTTTCAAATTTATGTTTAATTGATATCGACAAAATGCTTATTTACTCGAACTTTGAGATTGCTTATCACACTTCTTTTGCAATTAGATTTTAACATCGTTCAGATTTTGTATGCATAATTCACGATCTCTAAATAACGAACTATCTACTTATTATATTAAAATAAATAATTCTAGAAAAAGCGGGAATCATTATTTTAGAATTATTTAATTTTTGGTATTTACTTAATAATTTCTATATTCAAGGGAATTTTAAAAAAAAAGAAGCAATACATTTTTTCATAAATTAAATATTTTTCATTCGTCTTATAAAAATATTAATTTTTTTAATAAACTAAATAAACATGATAACTATTCATTAATCCATTAATATTTTAAAGCAAATAAATTCGGTAAGATCTTAGGTTAGGCGCGCCTAATCATTTATGCGAGTTTTATCCATTAATCCAAGCCCAAACCTATTTAATATACCCTAATTGAGGATTAATGAACCTTATTTGGGATGGGTGAACCCATTTGAGTATGAATAAAACCCGCCTAAACCGTTTAGGCGTGCCTAACGCAAGTTTTTGCGAATAAGTTCACTATAATTTCACACTAAAAAATATCACATTATATTAACATCGATTCATTTTTTATTTTATCTTTATTTTATTTTGTATACACAAACAATATTAACAGTTTCAACAAAATCATATTTGAGTCACATTTTCTTATATCACGTCTGTATCAATTTATTTAATTTATTATTTTTTGAAAATAATACGTACAATATTTTATGGGCTAACATTGCAAATTGAACTATTTTTATTAGTTTTGAGTTTGATCTACTTCTTTTTTACATTTATTAAACTTACATACATATATATATTTGGATGAACCATATTGACAATAGTTTATACTCTCACCGTCCCACTTTAATTGTCACACTTTTCAAATTGGGCGTTCCAACCAAATTGTCACATTTTGAATGTCAACTTTTTTACACTCAACAATAAAATATTAATCTCACTAACTCATTCTACATTCACAATTCTTAATTCCCGTGCCCAAAAGAAATGTGACAATTGGCATGGAACGGAGGTAGTACTATAGATTATATTAACACATTGATTAATATATTTAATATAATTTTAAACAATTACTATAATTTTTTAATTATATTTAGATATTATAAAATAAGATAAAAAAATATTTGATTAAATTCTTGCAATGTACGGGTGTAAGTCTAATATACAAATCAAACAATCTCTTGCAAAGTTTAAAATTATTTGAATTATGTATGTCATATCTATTAAACTATATATGATTGAAAAATTTTGAAAATTGAATTCTAAAGCATATTTTAGGACATTCCATGGTTATATGGCATTCACTCCGTCCTGCCCGAATTGTCCGAATTTGACTGGACACAATAATCAATGACTGTGAGTGTAGAATTAATATTTTATTGTTGAATTTTAATAAATTTTCATTTTTTAAAAATAATACTAATGAAGTGAGATTAAAAAAAAAAAAAAGAGAAGGAAGTGAAACAATTAAAGAGTATTTCAAAATATGAATTCAAGTTGTAATAACAATAATTGCTTGGGCATCAAGACTCACACCTTTATCATCATCCATGAAGAAAAGTATTACATAATGGGACCTACTAATATAATATTCCTTTTCTTTGTCGTAGGTTATAGTTGATGATTGTAGTTATTCCAGAACCTTCTTTCCTATTACTTGAGTCAATTTGCAGTAGTATTTGGTCTTTATTTACCATATTATTTTTTGTTTCATGTAGACTATAATATTACTAGACATAATTTAAGTCAATTTGCAGTAGGCTCGGAAGTTAAATAAATTCTGCTTTAAGTTCGAAATTCACGTTTTTTATGTTTTACAATTTTACATTTCTTAGCTCTCACGTGCATGTAAACACGTATAGGGTTAATTGCACTGTTCATACATGCAGGCATATATAAGCCATGCTTCTCGTTGTTTTCCTCAGTTGGTTGAATGAATGAAATAAGATTTCCCATTTTATCTTCTTCTTTATGAAATACAACATTTTTCTCACGAGGAAGATTCTCTGCGCATTACCTGACCATTATTCTATTGAAATCTCTACTCATATCACTTCTATCATTTCTTTATTATTATTATTATCTTTGATCGTCTTTGGCTGCTATATTTTTCCGTCTACGTTCCATGAGTCCCTTTCTCAAAATTTCGAACCTCAACAGTTATTGTGTTATTTTCCATTCAAATTTCTCTTTTTGCCTTTACTTAATTCAATCAATTTCTATCCACAACAGAAATTGTTAGCCGGCGCTCAAATTAGTAGTAGGTTTATTTTTAGGTTTGTGTATTTGCATTCTATTTTATGTATATACAAAATGCCAGAAATAATGCAAAATAAAAGAAATATTTATATGCAATTATACAAATAGAAAAAAAAATAATGCAACTAATAATTATTGTCAGTTTGTTTGGACAAATTAGGAGGTTGGTTTTTTTTTAAAAAAAAAATAATACCCAAAAGTTTTTGCAAGAAAGCTAAAAGATTACTCATATTTTATTGCTCTATTTTAGGGATAGTCATGGTGGTGGGAAGTTATAAATTAAGAAAATTGTTTCTTCCGTAGAGCTCGAGCTATGGCTACTATCAATAGTTAGAATCGTTAGATAGCTCTAGCTACTGTCAAACGGAAGCAGTTGGCCGACACAGCTGAGTCATTACGGGGCTACGACTATGAAATGGAAGTTGATACTAGAAAACTACGAGATCGAGCAAGAAGGAGGAAACATAGAATTGAAGATTTGGGAGAATGTATGAGGCATACAGTTGGAGCAGGTTGTAGTCTTGTGGATATGGAAATGGGCGAGGTAATCCCTCGCTCGGGGTGTAGTGGTTAAAGCACATTGTCTGTGACTGAGAGGTCACAAGTTCGAGCTTTTCCGGGACACCTGGGTATGTGTCTAAAATTAATGTATACCTATTAAAAAAAAAGGAAATGGGCCAGGTGGGCTGAAAATGTGACAGGTGGATGGAAAAGCTTTTGAGGTTGTAAATTAATACTCCCTTCGTCCCAGTTTAATTGTTCCGGTTTGACCGGACACAGTAATAGATAGAAAGAGTTGACTGAGATTAATATTTTATTATTGAGTGTGAAAAAGTTACAATTTTTAGAAAATGAGATTGATGAATTGATACAAACAAAAAAGAAAAGTGTGACAATTAAATTGAGAAGGAGAGAGTAGCAAAACTTCAATTTTCACTACAGTGTTAAATAAGGACTCTTATCTTAACTCTTAAGGCACAATCGTGGAGGTACATTTTACTTTAAGATTGAGATTTCTTACAATACTTTTATAATATTGTAAAGTTAGATATACAATTAAATTGAATAGTTATTACTTTATAAAAACGTAGGAAAAGGATATTTTATATTATACCAAAAATTTCATATACGGATATATTTTATATAATATTATAAATTATATTGAGTAAGTAATAAAATATTAATTGTATAAACATTTAGATATTTATTGATAACTAAATCTTGATGTGATATATTTGGATAAAGAATCAATAACTTAATACACAGAAATAAAAAAACTAATTAAACGATTAACGAATGAATTCTAACTATATATATTCCCGACAATATTAGGAAATTTATTGTGTATGATATGTATTTAGTATCTAATCGGATAAGTCGGGCCAACCCTTCGAGTTTCAAACTCAGCCCTATTCGGCTTTTCGGGTTAAGTTTTTTTTTTTTTGGACCAAAAGATTCTAATCTCAACTTACATTTTAGCACAGTTTCATCTCGCCAGCTCGAGAGCTTCGAGCTTGATTGATATTCCTACATAATATTATTATTATTATTTTGAGGAACAACAAACATATTAAATACATTTTCTTTTATAAATGATAAAAACATATACAAAATGCTTATAATTTTATTAATTATATTTTTATATTATTTAATAAGAATATCAAATATTTAATTCACACAAAGCACATATGTAAATTTAATATTTTTGTCCCAACATATTCCGATCCTATCCCCGTGTTGTGTTTCTTGGTGGCTAAGCAAGTGCCCTTTATCGTCATTTCACGCCCCTTCATCGTACCTATTTTTATTATTAAATCCTTGTCACTTGTACACTACTTTTCTCGTGCTCGACAACTCTTACATTTCAAACTCACTTGCATTTTCACTACCATGCGAGGCAACAGAAACAGCTCCGGGCGCGGTAGAGGCCGAGGCGGCGGTCGGCGAGGTAGCTATGAGGGTCAAGGTGGAGGCCAGGGACACGGTGATGGTCAGAATCAAGGTGGCGGAAGAGGATGGAATGGTTCCAATCGTCGTTCCCACCAGCAGCCTTCTGCTCGCCCGCAGTGGATTAATGGGCAGTGGGTCAGACCGCCGCAGACAGCGGCATCCCAGCAGCCCCAGCCAGTGGGTGTGAGCCCATCCAGTGGGAGAGGGCCGACGTGGACGGGAAGGCCGTGGGGGCGGGGCCGATCTTCGTCTACTGCTTCCGTGCAGCCTTCTCCATCGACGGCTGCAGGTACGAGTTTACTCTGCTACTCTTTAAATGTTTGTTGAAATGTTTTTTGTTTTGTTTGTTGGTTTGATATTTGAAATAAATTGATATCTCGTTGTTTACAGTTGAACTTGGCGTCCAATCTGTTAAGATTTCGGATATGCCTTCTTCATCGTCGCCGCAAAGTAAAGAAGGCCAGATTCAGGCGATGAAGCGGCCGGATCACGGCACACTTGCCGTCCGGAAGATCGACATCGTTGTTAACCACTTCCCTGTCTCTTTCAAGAAAGAGGGAACGATCTTGCACTACGACGTGGATGTGAAGCCCTTGGCTTCTGACGGAAGTAGTGCGCCGCCGATGAGAAGGCCGCTCAGAAAATCCGATATGCGCTTCATCAGAGACAGCGCTTTTCCCAATGCCGATCTGCTGAAGTCTGTCTACGACGGGGAGAAGAACATTTTCAGCGCGGTTCCGTTGAAGGAAGGGAGGTTTAGAGTAACTGTTTCTGAAGGCGAAGATGTGAGGAGTGGTATATATATGTTCACGATCAAACTCGTTAACGAGCTGAAGCTATCTAAGCTGCACGACTACTTGAGCGGGACTTTGCCCGCCGTTCCTCGCGACACATTGCAAGGATTGGATTTAGTGATGAAAGAGAATCCATCAAGGATGACAATCCCTCTAGGTAATAGAAGATTTTTCACGGCCCGAGGCGCGGAAGATCTCGGTGGTGGGCTTGAAGCCTACAAGGGCTATCAGCCGAGCTTGAAGCCGACGGGGCAGGGCTTGGCATTGTGTTTGGACTACTCTGTTCTAGCATTCCGAAAGCCGTGGCCCGTGATCGACTATTTGAAGGAGCATCTTTATGGATTCAAAGGGGTGACTGATGTGATGAGAATGAGGAGGGAGATCAGCAAGGCTTTGAAGCATTTGAAAGTGACGGTGACTCATCGTCGGACTAATCAGAAGTATACAATTGTGGGGCTGACTGATTTGGTGGCACGCGATATCTACCTTGACCTTGTTGATCGAGAGGGTGATGCCCCTCCTCAGAGAACTAGATTCGTTGATTATTTTAGGGAGAAATGGGGGACGGAGATTAGGAACCAAGGTATTCCATGCTTGGATGTCGGTAAACCTAGGAATCCTAATGTTGTGCCGATGGAGTTTTGTGTGTTGGTTGAAGGGCAGAGGTTTCCTAAGGAAGATTTGGATAGGGATACCGCTGTCTACTTGAAGAATATGACTCTGGTTAAGCCTCGGGAGAGATGCAGAACAATCAACGAAATGGTGCGGGCTGAAGATGGACCGTATGGGTATGAAATTTTAAGTTTTTTTTTTTTTTAATAATTTCAATAGAGTTGATGCCTTACTGTTTCATTTGATATTTTTTCAACTTGCAGCTCTTGATTGGGAAATTGATTGGTATTTTACATGTCGATTGAGCTCTTGCTTTTTAGTGACGAGATTTGCCAACTGCAGGGAGGTTGCAAGGAATTTTGAGCTTTTCCTCGACACGAACATGACGAAGGTTGAAGGTCGAGTCATTGGTGCTCCGGAGCTGAAACTAGGAGGAGGTGGTCGCCCTGTAAGGGTGGATGCTGAGAAATGCCAGTGGAACCTTGTTGGAAAATCTTTTGTGGAGGCCAAATCTGTTGACCGATGGGCTTTGTTGGATTTCACCATGGGTTATCGATTTCAGCTGCAGGCAGATGCATTCGTTAACCAGTTGAGGGCCCGCTGCAGAAATCTGGGTATCCAAATGGCTGAACCTGTCGTGCGCCGTCTCACTCGAATGAATGAGCTTGCTTCTACCGACAGGCTCCAGAATCTTTTTCAAGATCTCATGGATGAATCAATCCGAGTGAGTAAAGGGAAGTTGCAGATGGTTGTCTGTGCCATGACTAGAAGGGATCCGGGATACAAGAATTTGAAGTGGGTTTCTGAGACACAAATCGGTGTGGTGACTCAGTGTTTGTTGTCCCCAATTGCTAACAAGGGGCAAGACCAATATCTTGCCAATCTTTGTCTGAAGATTAATGCCAAGCTTGGAGGTACTAATTTTGAAATTTCCGGGAGACTAGTGCAGTTTAATCCTGCAGATCATGTGATGTTCATAGGGGCTAGAGTAAGCCATCCTGCTCCTATGAACAAAGAGTGTCCGTCTATAGCTGCAGTAGTTGGCTCGGTGAATTGGCCTGCTGCAAACCGCTATGCTGCGAGGGTTAGTCCTCAAAAACGTGGTTGTGTAACCATCAAGAATTTTGGAGAAATGTGTTTGCATTTGACTACTGCATATGCTAGAATCAACAAGTTTAGACCGAAGAGGATTGTGGTGTTTCGTGTTGGAGTCAGTTTGGGGCAGTTTGAGATGGTGCTTGGTGAGGAATTGCTCGATCTCAAGAATTCCATTTACACCGATGATTACAAGCCACCAATCACTGTTATTTTTGCTCAAAGGCGTCACCAAACTCGTCTTTTCCCTGAGAGCAGAAATGATGGTGGCCAAACTGGTAATGTGCCTCCTGGTACAGTGGTGGACACCAAAATCGTGCACCCACACTATTTTGATTTCTACCTTTGCAGCCACTACGGAGGAATCGGGACGAGCAAGCCAACTCATTACTACGTGCTGTGGGATGAGAATGGGTTCACATCAAACCACTTGCAGAAGCTGATATATGATATGTGCTTCACCTTTGTTCGCTGCACCAAGCCGGTGTCCCTTGTTCCACCTGTCTACTATGCAGATCTTGTTGCCTACAGGGGCCGTATGTTTCAGGAGGTGGCAATGGAGATGGACACTCGTTCTCGTTCATCATCATCATCAGCTTCCACTCCTTTGTTTGATCCAAGTTTCTACAGCCTTCACTCTGATCTGGAGAACATGATGTTCTTCGTTTAAGAGGAGAACCACCCAGAAAAGCATGTCCAATCTCCTCCATGTGAAGGAGCTCGGCCTATTCTCAGCCCAAGAACGGTTGGCCCAATTTAGCGGCCCATTAACCAGTCACATCTGTTCGGATCCGAATCGATACAATGATTGCGGGGTGTCGAGACGGTTATGACAGTTATCTCAGATCAAAGAGAGTGGACGCACCTGTTTCCAAGAATGGACACCATCCTTTCAAAAGATTGTTGCTATAAATGGAGGATCCCATGACAAGAAGAGAGGGATGATTGATCGCTAAAATAGTGACAAAAAATAAAATTATCGTTCCCACGAGGATTGTTATATCAAAATATTTTTGAGAGACGGTCTCACTATATTTTATTGTGAGACGGATCAAGATCCATACCCATATAAAAAAATTAATTATATTTTCTTTTTAAAAAATCTGAAAATATTCCAAAATCTTTGCGCGTTTGTTTTTCACTCTTTCTTTTCACAAATTCTAATTCCCAACATCTCATTCCAGTTTTTCAATTCCAGCACCCTTCGATCTTCAATTAAAGCAGTTGGGTGAACATCGCCTCTAACCCCACTATTCTAGATTTGGTGTTGCGAATAAGAGAGTAGAAGAAATTGGCTGAATTTCTTCCTCCTTATTCCACTCCACCTACTCCCTTCTTCCTCCTCCACACCATCTTCAAAACCAGAAAAAGAAAAAAAAAAAAAAGGAAAATTAAATGGCTGAATTCACGAAAACCAGTAGCGGTTATGGAGCTTACAGTTGTAATTCGAAAAGATCAAAGAGCAATAATGGATTCGCACGAAAATGCGCTTCTTTAGTCAAACAGCAACGCGCTCGAATTTACATCCTCCGCCGCTGCGCCACCATGCTTCTCTGCTCCTATATTCAAGGCGATGATTAATTTCACCCTCCTCCCTTTTAACCTATACCCTATCTATACAATTACACACACACACAACGCTGCGTATATTATTTATGAACACAACAATACAAAAGAATACATCATTTACGTCTAAAGAATTGATCATTTTGAAACATAAAATAATTATTAATTTAGCACACACATTTTTGGAAAAAACATTAGAAAATGAATAACATTAAAAACAAAAAAAAAAAATCATTGTTGTAAAAATGGCATTTTATTTACGAACATAATAATATATCATTGATATTAAATGAATAAATTATTTCAAAACAAGAATAAATTATTAATTTAGCACAAATTTTTTTTATAGAAAAACATTAGAAAATAAAGACTAAAACATCATTTACTAAAACAAAATACATCATTTTAATAAAAAAAATATATCATTTAAGTATTTCATATGATACATTATTTATAGGAAATAAATACATCATTTAAGAACACAAAAATTAGCACTGCTTAAAAATTAATTATATGTACAGAATAATACATCATTTACAGTGAAAGAATACATTATTTCCGGTGAAAGAATACATCATTTCGAAAAAAACAAAAAAAATAAAATAATTTAGCTAACAAATTTTTGAATAAAAGACATTAGTAAATGAATTACTATCATTTAAGAATTCAAAAAGGGGTTCCGATGTCCCAAGCCTTCTTCCCAACTTGAGTACCTATTTCCACCAAGATAAGGTCACAAATCATCATCCTTTCTACTTCCACTTCTCCTCTTTATTTACAATATGTATCTATATGTACGTGTGTGTGTGTATAGTGTTGCTAATTGTTGGTGTGAATGAATGAGCAGAGCATGGACGAGCTGCGCCAGTCGCTGCTGCTAACCATGGAGTTGGAAGACACGCGCCTCCACGCTCAGGAGGAGCTAAAGGCCAGAGACCAAAAATCTGCTTGCTATGACCATAAGAGACGAGGAAGAAATACCAGAATCTGATATTTCACAATTTCACTCCGCATTACGCCCTCTGTTCCTCGGACTGCGACGAGAGCATTGTCTGCAAGCGGTCGCCGACCTGTCTCTGCTCATAAGAAGCCTTGGACAGCCCTGAGGCTCCTGATGTCCGACTCAGTTTCGGAGGAGTAGCACAGTGGCGGAGTGTCGACGGCGGAGGAGGAGAAGTTGGTGTTGGAGGAGGGGTGGAGCTGGAGAAGGTACAATTTATTATTTTATAAAATGAAAGATCCTGTTGTAAGTGAGTAAAATATGAACTTATCAATTCCTCCAAACTTAATTGTTCTCAATCAAAAGCAAAGAATAAATATCAAGTTCATGTGAGTGAAGTGTGCAATGCCTCACAAGATCCATCACATTCAAAGTATGAAATCGTCAATAAGTCACAAGCAATAAGATAAAAGTATAGAAAATCAGTTTACTAAGGAAAAACCTCACAGGAAAAGTGTTTGCTCTCAACTCTCAAATGTTTAGGTTAATGTGTATGCTCTCAATCATATATGATTAAAATCTACCATAGACTTGCAAATATTCTAATTTTTTCAATTCTTAAACGTGCACACAAGCTAGAATCAAATAGGATTTTATATTTGGTTGTAATGTAGGCTTTTTGTGAAAAGGTAGGGAAATATGACCAATTAACTAAAAATATATTGAGTGTACACTCTCAACAATCTCTAATCACTATCTTTTCTTCTTCCACCTCTTCTTCTTAAATATAACAATTTATTTAAGAAGAAAAAGAGGTGCACACTCTTAACACTTTCACAGCTCTTTTCATTCTTTTATGCTTTTTATTTATTTATTCTTTCTTTTCAAAAGATTCGAAGGACGTTTTTATTTTCTTTTTTCTAGAGCTCTTCAACATCTTTAATTTCGCCAACTTATATGATAACCAAGCTCATATCTAAACCATCCATATTCTCCCCCAAATCTCATAAATAAGATAAAAAACCACATTAACTTCATGAAAATCTCATACACAAAATTAAAAAATAAAGTAAGGTTCAAAGAGGTTGACTAGGGATAATTTTTATTGTGAGTAGGGTAGCGTTTGGCATAAATTGGCTAACAAAGATGACCTAAAATCATTTTCTAAACTTGTGCACACTATGTGCTATGCAACCTTGAAACAAAAACAAAGCAAGTTTTAAAGATAATAAAACATAGCATGATAATCTCACATCAAAAGAAAATAAAGCTCAAATATCAATTCGTTATTATTGTTCTTCCTTTATAAACATCAAATCCAAACTAAATCAAACATGCAAGTGAAAGTATATAAAAAAATAACTTATCATATGGTATTCTACATTCATAGGCTACTCAAATGCATTCACAATCAAATCAAACTAGCTTATGATCGATCATAAATCTCACAATTATGTTTTAGGGAGGAAGAGTTTGTAATATCCTGGATTTAATTAAGCCAATTATTGCTAAATTAAATAATTATATAAAGGATTTATTTTTGCAATTATTTGTTTTAATTGCTTTTGAGACAGGAATTGACACCCGATGTGACATGCGAGTTTGTTTCTTGGATGCAATATGCCCATGAGAATGTTTTGAGAAAACCTAAGTGACCATGCAGTCACATTTTACGTCGAAAATTCGAGTGCGGCAAAATATTGTTCTAGAATAATAATATCACGTATAAATTAACAACTCGCACCCGAAAGATTCGTTTCTTATATCGAGTTAGGGTATGCTTGGGAATAAAATATGGAAGGACAGGAAATGATCGGAATAAGATTCCAAGGCCCGATGAATACTGTGCAAATTATTGAACTTTTAGAGTACCGGGCGATAAAATATTTATCTCCAAAAATTTGGAAAATTATATGAACGAGTTAGACTCGTTAAATGGAGCATTTCTGTGGATTTGCATGTTTATTTAGGACAACGCATGTCAAATTAGAGATCCACGAAGTTGAATTATCGGAGGAAAATACACTCGAGTTTGAACCGGTGGATGTTATCGACCATTCTTCATGACGGAATGGCCGACAAGCCATCATGAAATTGTGCGGTGCTTGGGCGGCAAGAGGCGGTGCAATTTTTGCACAATATTGCAAAATTGTGAATTTCACACAAATGAGAGAAAACTGAATTTCATTTCCAATTTTTCATCTCTCTCTCTTTGCGCACACACGCCGCACCACCACCTGTGACTACCACTGTTCTTCACCTTTTTCCGATCACCACCGTATGCCACCGGCCTAAATCTCACCATCCGTGCGTAGCCCACGCTGCAAGGATTCTGTAGAGTTTGAGAATGCTCAGTTTCACCAAGAATCGAGGGAGATAATAGAGTTTGAAGATCCTCCGCCGGTAAGTCGATAAGTTTTCAATGTCGGCGTAGAACTCGTATCAAACAGAAATGAAACCGAGATTTGTTTGCATATTTGTGTTCCTCGTATTTTTAGGTACATTTTGGTACCAAGAACTCGCCGTCCCGTCGCCGGAATCGGAAAAACCTCCGCCTCCGACACCATTATCGCTGGTAAGTTGCGGCTCCAGTTTTCCGGCAAGTTCGCCATTTTTCGTTTAGTTTGATCACATGTTTAGACTCTTGAGTTGATTGTGAGCATGATGGTGTGTCGTTTGGGGGTCGGGAGTCACCAAAAATTGGCTGGGAAGCTCGCCATCTCGCGCGAGCTGTATGTTGCGATGTTGAAGATGACCAGCATCGATCGACATCACCGGTGTCGGTCGACGTGTGCATGTTGACTGACGTGGCCGGCGACGGTCGCCACACCGGCTTCAGTTGATGCCGGCGAGCTCAAACCTGATTTTTTCTATTTTTCGTCCGTTTTCAATCCGATTCGTTTTGTTTTCAATGCATGAGTTCGTATATTGATTATTCTTCATTCCATGCACGATATTATGTGAAAAGAATGAAGTTTGGATGTCGGGTTTTGATTAATTTGAATAATGCATGATTAATTGCATGATTAGATGTTTAAATTATAAACGTGCTTTAATCGAGTTGATTTGTTAACTGTGGATTGGTTAACATGTATGATTGAGTTTGAATAAGTCACCTGCATGTCTCTAGGTACGAGAATGCATGTCGAACTGTTGGGTTGTGTCAATTCAGTTTGTCAGTCATAGATCCTGATCAACGTCAAGTAACGTCAGCTAGGGCTAATTGTTTATGATTAGGTGATCCATCCTAATTAATTATGCTTTACTGTGTTAATATGTGAAGGAAACACAGGATATTTACGACAGCTCAACCGTATCTAACGTGATCATCTTATTCTGTAAGCAATAAAAGGTGGGGACTATTTTCTGTAAAAATAAAATGCCTTTTTGAGGTGTTAGCTTAGTTTTCTAAAATGTGTGTGAAAATATTTTGTTTTAAAGTTGATTGTCTATGCCTAAATGTTTTATGCTATCATATCTGTACCTCTGTTGATTGCTATCTTCAGAGAGTTGAATTAATGAGAACGAAACCACGTATTTGAAATTCCTGAGCAAAGCCTCATTAATTATTTTTGAAGGTTTGCAACCTTATTCTGTCGAGCTATAAGCTCATTTTGGGTAGTTGAGCTGACGTGCTAATACCTTGGGGGGATAAGGATTCTGTTTTTTGAAATCGATCGGGTCTCAAGGTAATATTCTGAGACTAGTGCACTAATTGATGACAGTGGATAGAGTGGTTCGTCCATTCCCAGATGTTCATCATAACTTGGAAGTGGGCCAGCTTCTAGTTACAAAAACGGTAAACAGATATGATATCATTTCTGATAGCTGCAGCGAATAAAATGTTTTGGATAAACACGGTACTTTTAATAAAACCCCATGGTTTATCTGTGTGTGTGGCATAGCATTCATATTTAAACATGTATGTTTTCGGGCATGTCTCCACAGGGTACGTTTGTACTCAGCCCCTCGCATTATTTTTAAAATGCGCAGGTTAGTAGCGAGGATGGATATGTGGCGGTGTAAAGACAAGTAATCGTAAGAACAAGAATAGATCCTGAGATATGCATCTTCATATGTATATCTCCACTGCGTAACACTCCGCTGCATTGCACCTCTGACTATCTTTCCTTCCCTTGTTTTGTAATAAGTTTGAGATACCGAACTCTTAACTATTTTGCATATGTTTTACCGCACAACAAATTTTTCGTTGTTGCATCCTTTTTATGAAAACTGTTTTTGGATAAATGTTTTTGCAAGTTCTTATACATGTTATTTGATAAAAGTCTTCCGCTGTTTCGAAAATGTTTTTAAAGACGTACCACACCACTGTAGCGCGCTCTAAAGTTCGGGAAGGCTAGTTGGGGGCATTACAGAAGTGGTATCAGAGCTTCAGGCTGTGCCTTTTCTTTAACTCTGATTACCAAGATTTCCCTTGTTTCGAAAATCTACTATGAAGTGATTTCTTGTTGTACTTTACACCCCAGTCCATCTTGCGCGACCTACGAGGTACATTTTTGATAAACGTTTTGAATTACCTGCTTGCAAATTGTTTAGTGACTGTGTTCACTATTAATGTTTGTGATTGGAAGTAGTTTCCAAACCGATGGCACAATTTTGATTGTGGCTATAAACTGTTTTGAACAAATGATGTTCATTTTGAATGAAAGTTTATGGAAAACGTTTTCAAGGAAACATGGTATGATTGCATGTCTAGTATCGGAGTAGGGGATATACTGACATTGCATATTTTGTTAAATAATTTGTCTAGTATGAGAGAAGGGAAAGTACTGGCATTTCATTGTATTTGTTTTGAGCAAAAGAGTTTGGCTCTAGCCATATTGTGTTTAACCTAATGAGGTTGACTGATGCATTCTGTATGGTTTTGGCACCAATGAGGTGGCCTTACGAAATTATGATTTCAAAATGTGGATTTCAAAAGATATTTGAACGCAGTGTTAATTTATATGTTTATTGCTTTGAGATATGTTAGATTGTGTGTTGAGCTGATTAAAATTTATAATGAGATTGTATGCTAACCTTGGAGGTTAGATTAGGATGGATCAGGTAAATGACTGACTAAGTTATCGACTTTTGAAAAGTTGTATCGTTGTGGATTATTTCAGTGACTTCTGGTTTTGATTGACTTGATTCTGGTTTGGTATTATCGTGGGTGACATGAAACGACACCCACAGTCTTGGTTGAATCTGGAAACATTGAGTCTTCTGTCCGATTTTAAAGTCGAGAATCCCTCGACTAATAAGGTAAGTTACAGTAGTCAGTATCAGTTTGACTTGTGGCGCAGACACTGCAAGTCAATGAGTTCATATCCACAATATTTAACTCGTCCACTAAATCTCATGTTTATATAATCTGATTGTCCAATCACGACAGACTAAGATAATCGTAGTTGTTTTCTCCCAAAGGCAATGCTATGCTTAGTTCATGACTATTCTTCTCTGCCTTAAGTCTTACTAATTCATCACATGATGAAAATTATCAATTTAAACCACAATACATTGCCCTCATTTATATTGCTCCCAAGAGCATACGCTCAAATTCTCCTCTGATTGTTTTCCCTTGGCCTCGGCCTCTACCACGATCTCGTCTTTCCCACAATTTCTATATTCTTGACATTCCTTGGTCTTGAAATATTAAAGCAGAGGAAAAGTTCTCCAAGTGAAAGGCCCAACGCAGTCCATTGACCCGGTCCATTGACCCGTTAACCTTATCTGACTTAAACTCGGCCCCGAGTTAAACTATCTACTTTCTTTGTTAGGGTTCTCTTCAGTTGGTAAGCACCAAGGAATTGAAGGAAATAGTCATAACAACTCATTGAAGTGATGAAGAACGTGCTTCAATTTAGACATGCTTGAACAAGGAATAGCATGTTTGTATTTAAGAAACCCAAGAGAATGTGCAACAAATCGCATACATGATCCGAAAGAGCTAGTCACGATTTAAGTAATGAATAAGAACGAAACACAATTTTGTATGCTTAATGAAACGGTACTCTCAACAACAAGGAGGTTCAAATGTGCATGCTTGATTTCAAACAAAGCGAATGAGAGCGAATTTGACTTAGCATGCTTGTGAAATGGATATATTTCAATGATCAAGAAGGCAAATCAGAAAGTGTGCTTACGCATGCTTGATTAGAGGTGAACATGCCAATAATCCATAAACAGGATATGCTTCTTTCGAATTTAGAAGAAATAAAGAATAATAATCAAATCATCATGAAGAATCTCAACAACTAGGTTCGAGCGAATAATATGACTCCTCAGAAATCAAGGAAGCAATCGGATGAGTTAATAAGAATTAACGCTACTAAGCATGCTTGAACAAAGAAGACATACTAATCATCCAAAAGTTCGATTGATGATAGCTTATGAATAAGCATGCTCATCTGGAAGAAGTCAAGTCTAGGAACGAACACAAATAAGCATACTGGGAAAAATGAACGAGAACAACTTGTTCATTTTCAAGAGATCAAGGAAGATAAATGAGAAGTGAACATACTTGATTCAAAAGAACAAGTTAGCAATCAAGGAAGAGAATGAGGTCAAGGTGTAATCACACATGGTTAAAGATCAGAGAAATCGTCAGAGTAATCAAAGGCATAAATTTCAACTAGTTCAAAGAATGGTACGAAGCGCTGGCAGCACAAAACCAACGTGGCAAAATTACTCTGCAACTTATCAAGTGTAGAAGGAATTATATTGAGAAACGCTATGTTGCGAATAACTTCCGTCTCAATTGCAAGGAATTCAGACATTAAATAAGACAATGTCCTCAAGTCAGTTCAGAACTGGAAGCGAGTAGGATAATCAAAGGCTCGCAAACCAATAGTTTAGAGTAATGAAAGAAAATGTACCAAGTTAGAAGAGAACTATCCCCCCCATAGGATACTAATAATTAGTCGAACATAATAAGGAAATCCAACATTCTCATAAGACATTACTTGGCTTGTCAAAGTTTTTCCAGAACTGCTTCACATCTAAAACAGTGAGTGTTATCGTTACGGTTTTCGTCGTACTGCAATTAGAATCTAAAAGATCTCCATACACGAAACTTTTTTTCAAATGAGAGTCCTTTGTTTATCGTCCTTACGACTTATCAAGCATTTTGCAACTGTCGATACTTGTCTCATTGACCCATAGGTACCACGAAGCAACGGTTTCACCCAGCCCAAACAATATCCAGAACTTGTTCATTTTCTTACTCAATTCGCAAGGTTGAGTTGTATCAATACCTTACTAGCTCGATTTCAAATTTTCGCTTGATCATGTTCGATGAAATTTACAATAATAAGCTTGATCATCTACTATGATTAACTGGTAGAAATTTTACTAAGCACACAAAGGACAACTCAATTCGCTTATACTTGCGCGAATGAAACATAACTCAGATACTTTTTGATTCAATCGAAACTATATACGTTGTTTCACGTCACCCACAACAGTCCCAACCAATATCAAATCAATCAAAATCTCAAGATTCTAGATTCAATCAACTACGGGTGCCATTTCACGTCACTTCCAACAACAACAACTACATCACTTCACAATCAGTACTATCAATCATCGTAATATAACGCCTTTATATCTACTCACATATCCAATACTTTGTGTCTCGGTGGCATCGTTATTCTCCAACATACTCTGCCGAGGTTCCAACAGATCCCCGCGCTAACACACTCACTCAAGTCTGACTACATCTGTCAGACTCGCCGCGTGCATTCTGCACACTCCACCAATTACTGGATTTTCCAGTTCACATGAAATTTTCAATTTCAACAAACCATCTAACTCACTCTTATACACCAAATCCAACGCCATTCTAAGTTCAACATTTAAGACCAATAATCGGTTCATCATGTTCTAATCCATCCTGATTTAACTTTCAAGGGTGTTCAACATCCCAACATTTCTTACAGCTCAACTCACAATTAACACATCCTGAAGCATTAACACTAAAATTTACCCTACTTGGTTGCACACACACAGTTCAAAACCAATTATTCGAATCACAATTCCATAGGTCACCTCACCGGTGCCAAAACCAAACATTTTCATAAATCACATGATTTTCTTAAACATAACATTAATCACTCCCTTTCATCAATTCTACCAATGTCAACACTCCGCTTGACACAAAAACCACACATGCTTTTCATTATCAACCTTCAATCATTCTTCGTTCAACATACGAACTCCAAACATTTTCAAACCACTTTCAATCCATACACAAAATTACTTTCAACCCATTTTCAGCCACAAACAACATTATGCTATCTTTTCCAAAATTTCATTCAACTTCAAAACGTTTAAAGTGGCTCAATCACTGAACAGTCTTGCAAGCAGGTAACTTTAAAACACTTTAAAACATACCTCAGGTTGAGCAGGATGGAGTGGGGCGTAAAGTACGAGCATTCTATTTCAATCAAATCTCAAAATCACATCGTTTAAACTCAAAGTTTTCCAACAGTTTCAAATCATTTTCAAAATAATTTTAAAACAATTTCAAAACCTGTGGCTCTGATACCACTTCTGTAACACCCCCATTTAGCCTTCCCAACTATGAGGCACGTTACAGTTGTGGTTTACGATTCTCAAACATTTTAAATAAACAGCGGAAGAATTTACGATTTTAAACCACATTCATATACATTCAAAGAGAACTTAAACAAGTAAAACTGTTAAACTTGGTCTTTATTCAAAAGCTTTAAACATAGGAAGGAAAAGTATTTCAAAGAGCGGTGCAACGGTGTGTGCAGCGTGATGGTGATATGCATATGACGATGCATATCACAAGATCTTCAAAATCTGTACAAATCTAGCTGCATCCTTTACACCACCACTTCTCCATCCTCGCTGATCAACCTGCGCGTTTTAGAAATAACACGAGGGGCTGAGTACAATTGTACCCAGTGGAAACATGCCCAAAAGATACATTTTAAATATGAATGCTATGCAACTCACACAGATAAATACGGGGTTTTGTTGAAAGAACCGTGTTATCCAAAACATTTTATTTTGTGCGCTATCTAATATGATATTATATCTGTTTACCATTTTGTAACTGGAAGCTGGCCCACTTCCAAGTTACGATGAGCAGTTAGGAATGGACGAACCACTCAACCTACTGTCATCAAAGTGCACTAATCTCGGAACACACAGCATCGAGATCCTATCGGTTTACAATCAAATAATCCGGATCCAACAATCTGTGGGGGCTTCTTACCCCACTTCACAATCTGTGGGGGCTTTTCACCCCACTTCACAATTTGTAAGGCTCCCTACCCTACTATTAATGAGTCTTAGCACAGTATAATCCTGGATCCGTACTCATTAATTAAACTCTCTGACGATGGAAAATCGCCAGAGGAACATATATAATAGTACAAAACATTTTATGCATAGCAATCTTTTAAAACAAATCATTTTCACACACGTTTTTAAAAACAGAGCATTAGCTCGAAAAGCATTTTCATTTTATACTTAAAATAGTTCCCACCTGGTTAAGCTTCCACTGACTAGATGTTTCCTCGTTAATTGTGTAGTTGAGCTCGATCACTTTATCACTTATCTCCCTGCAATAATAATAATATACAACTGATTAGGATGGATGATCTAGGACAGACATCTAACTCAACAAACCTCAATCAAACACTTTACATGTTTCACCCTTCAACTAACATGCTTCAACCCTCCTTCAATCGAAATAAATCCAAACCCGACTCTCGATTACATAAACCAACACCTTAAACATGCTTAACCATGCTTGGATAATCATATATTAAACTCAGGAATCGAAAATGACTCGAAACGAATCAAAAATGGACAAGAAAACCATTTTTCTCTCTCTGTGGGTCTGTGTTGACCGATATGACTCCCTGTATCTGTCGACACAGACCATATCGACCAATTCTTGACCCCATATCGGTCGATATGGCTGGTTGATATGTCCCTGCTGTGTCGATCGACGTGGCCTTGGGGTCGGTCGACACGCTTCATCTTCTCCAGCAATTCGCACGAACAACCTGCAATCTCTGATTTCTCACATCCTATCCACTCCCAACAACATGCAAGCATATATCTAGGATCCTAGACCCACAAGAACTACGAAAACATGCTTAAATGCCAAGAATGCGATGGAAAAATGAGATGGGTGAAAGCTCACCGGAAAGAGAACACGGCGGCGGCGGCGGCGACAATCCGGCGTCCAAACATCGATTTCTAAACTTCTACGGTTTCCCTACACAAAAGGAGTTTGAATATGCACCCAAAAACTCGATTAGAACTCTGTCCAACGAATTTTTACAAATTGATTTTGGAATTTCGTCGGAGTGAACGGCCTACCTTTGCAGGTCTATATCTCTCTCGTTCCTTCACTTCACGGGGCGTGCGAGTGCTTTCTAGAATCCTTGAAGAATGAGGAACACGATGGTTGTGGTGGCGTTGCCTGTGATGATTGGAGCTGGCCAAAATCTGGCTGGAAAGAGGGGCTGCAAGGTGGGGTGGTGCTGGGAGGATTTTGGGGAAAAGGGAAAATTTTATTTTCTTTTCTTTTGCTTAAGTGTTATATTCCAAAGTCTTACACCATACTCTAGGTGAGGTGTCAACACCATTTCATGCAATTACATGCATGGTGACACCTACCCCCCCATGTGTCAACCTCACACAAAATTCCACTTAATAAAATTCAATTAATTCATTTCCTATGCCAAAATCCATGTCTAATCTTCAAAAATTAATATCTTCTTCTACGAGTCTCCGAAAATTAATCCAATCAATTCGTGTTCATCCATATTTTATTCTGAGCATTTACTTAGCTCGATTTAGGAAATGGACCTTCCGAACTCGAATCGCGAATTTTAAATGTGCTCTTGCTTACATTAAGCAATAAAAATAAATTATTGAACAAATTGAGAAGAAAATTAAATAATTAAGCAATTAATTAGCTTAATTAAACCCGGGGATATTACAGCAGCTTCCTGGCTACGTCCAGCATTGATACATCAAAATCAGCGCCTTTTCTTTTCTTTGGTTGTGGTTCTTCAACAACAGTTTGCTTGCCTTTCCTTGCCTGTTGTAATCCTTCTTCTAGGATAGTTTCCTTCTTCTTCTTCTTCTTCTTCTTCTTCTTCTTCTTCTTCTTCTCATGTTCTTCTCAGGTTTTGGAATAGAACAGTTTTCTTCTTGCCTGGAACAGAGGTGGCAGTTCCTTTCGGCTTTTTGGCGCTTTGGGCAGTTTGAACTGGGGGTATTACTGCGAGACTCTCAGCCGTCTCAGGGTCGACCACCTTGTTATCAAAACTGTCCTGCCCATCATCATCCCCATTGTCTCCATCATCGCCGTCGTTTCTTTAGATTGAGCGGTAGATGGGATTCCTCGGAGGAATAAAATTAGATGGCAGAAGGTCTTCTCCTTCTCGTTGAAGACCAAGCAGTTTCTCTATAAGATAACTGACCTTCAGTCCAAAACTGACACTGGATGAAAACTTGTTGTCTTTTCGGATGCCTTTGTTCTTCTTGGCATTCTCCAACAAGCGTCCATAGATGTATTCAGCCCAGTTGCCTCCTGGGCTATCGTTGAGTACCATCATAACCGCATACTTTGGTTGGCTTAATTCTGAGAAGGATCCAGTGCCACAGTATAGCATTCTCAGGGCAATCTCGTTGAGAGTCTTGTAAAACGGCTTCAGTTCAGATACCTTTGAGGCAGGTTTGAATCCTTCCTTATGATCAGACTTCTTCCACTTGTCCCAATGATTTTTCATGGCGTCCTTGTCATGATCAAGATAACTGGCGATGTTGATCCCTGTGTTGGGTAAATGAAGGTTCTGCGCAATGAGATCAGGATCAACTCGGATCTCCTTCTTCTCAACTTTCATTTTGAATGATCGTTGATCCTCAGCTATTATCGCGTGCTCGTTGAACTCTACGACGCGGTAGGGTTTGAACCTTCGAGGAAAAGCTGTTAAAAATTGCGTCAATTTCTCCGCCGTGAGCTTCTTGGTAAGTTCATCATCTGTTGTGATAGTAGCGATATCTCTCCAATTCAAGATCTTCTCCTTCACAACCTGTGCCGCCCGAATTTGTTTGTTGTTGAGTCCATAAGACAAAACATCATCTCTCACAATTCGGATCAACTCTGCGTGGGGAGTCTTCTCTGTGACTGTGTATCTCTCGGGGTTATCTGAGGTGCTTGGACCTTCGATTGGTTGGGTTTTCTTTTTTCGGCATATTTATCAGATGTAATGTGGGTGATTGTTGAAGGCTTAGAGTTGAAGGCTTAAAATTTCTGAGAGAGTTGTAGAGAGTAGGGAGTCGACAGTAGAAGTGGAGTCGACGATGAAGAAGAAGGGTTTAAAAAAAAGGTTTTAGGATCAATTGATCATAAGGATCCACAGCTGAGATTGAAACCCCTTTCTGCGATCGACGATTGAGATTGAGGCTGACGTATGCGACTGTTCACCTCTGGCGTGCCATTCAGGAGCGTGTGGGATGGACAATGTGGCTTCGCGTAATACACCGTTGTGCTGCACGCATTAAATACGACGTGCAACCGATAATTTCAACCAATTCAAAATTCGCGCCCTTGACCAACCGCAATTTTCCCTAACCCACTGCTTCATCAAACTGCTTGGGACAGTTCACAACTGCCCTTATCGAAGAACTGGACAACTGCGTCATCCTTAGTTGCCAGTTAGAAACTGTCCTCAATTTGATAGTTAAAAACTGTGACCCTTCGCAGTTTCTTCACGCAGTTTCCATAGGCACTCAGTTCCTGGACTCCATCCTTAGGATTTAATGCGAAGTCTGAGGAACCGTACTTCACAGTTTGACCATTCACTGACTCTGCACCTACTAGCCTTCTGACCTCTTGGCCACATGTCCATTCATGGATGGTTCGATGCAGTTGTCAAGCATTCAATGTTGACTTATCAGCTTCTGACTCTGAACCATGAAGAGTCGTGTCCTGCATTTAAGTGGCTTGGCATCCTCTCGATCAACGCACGAAATCGTCTATAAATACTCTTTCTACAAAACACTGGATATCTTAAAACATATAACCTTTGCTTCTTTGATTCAAATATTACCTTCCGAAAAAATGTCTTCTCCCTCTGATATCGCAAGGATCTCCATCCAGCGAAACAAGATTTTGGATAGGGGCGGGCTTTATCGATAACACTGGAGAAATTCGATCATTTATGAGGAAGTGATGGGAAGCCTGCGGGCGAATGGGCTTGAGTCCTTTGTAATCAAGGAGCCGTACACCTTTCCAGCGGATGTGCTGAAAGTTCTTGCCCACAATTCCACTGTCACTGAGGACGAGATCCACTGTAGTATTGGTGGGGAGGAGTTCTTTTGGTCTGCTGATTCTTTTGCTGCTGTCTTCGAGCTTAGCCACAATGCGGCGCCGGTCATGGATTAT
Organism: Plectranthus barbatus; assembly: GCA_026898455.1. NCBI lineage: Eukaryota > Viridiplantae > Streptophyta > Magnoliopsida > Lamiales > Lamiaceae > Plectranthus > Plectranthus barbatus. The sequence continues at coordinate 103,015 of JAPKLW010000899.1, read as the reverse complement.
CTTAAAGAAGAAACAGCACCTGAGTGGTCGGCTTGGCAGCGTTGGAGAGCTGTAGAAGTCGGGTTCCATCCAACTGTGACTTGCGGGTTCCTAATGCCGCGCTATCGATTGTCCTTCGACATCATGAACCAGATGGTGGTCTGTAACTCCCCTCTGGATTGTAACTTCTCTTCGCCTGTCTGGAAGGCAATGATGGCATTCGAGGACGAGGCTGAGGTGGACTGAGCAGCTTTCATCTTTGATCGCTTGAAGATGGCCCTCCAAAATCTGCCTAACGTCACCGTCCCATACGGGATACAGTTAAACTGGCTGATAGAGAAGAGGATCCCCTACTTCACTAAAGGCCAGTCGAACCCGAATGGCACTGACTACTACCCTCCAAGATGGATGCCCACTCGATGATTGTATTTGAACAACCTTTCTGATTTTTCTGCATTTTTTTATTTTCTTGTCTGTATGATGTACTCCCCCTTCCATCATGAATGAAATCGTTTCTCCTTTTTAAATGTTGAGTAAACAGTTCCATAATTAACACAACTGACTTAACTCTACATCTCATCAGTTTTGTACAGCTCAGTTTTCATCTCGGTCCCTCGAGATTTCATCAAACTCTAGAAGACCTAGTTTGATGCATAGCTCTTTGAATCGAGCCTCAGTTAGCGGTTTGGTGAAAATATCCGCTAGCTGGTCCACCGTCCTTATATATTTAACCGATATATCTTCTTTCTCAACGTGATCTCGGATGAAATGATGACGAATATCAATATGCTTCGTCCTGGAGTGTAGAACTGGATTCTTCAAAATGCAAACTGCACTATTGTTATCGCAGTATATAGGCACACATCCAGTTTCTATTCCATAATCCCTGAGCTGTTGTTTGATCCATAGCGCCTGAGCACAGCAGCTGGCGGCTGCAACATATTCAGCCTCAGTTGTTGAAGTAGCCACTGAATGCTGCTTTTTGCTGAACCAACTGATCAGTTTATGGCCTAGGAACTGACAAGTTCCACTTGTGCTCTTCCGATCAATTCTGCAACCTCCAAAATCTGAATCCAAGAATCCATTTAGCATGATTCCATCAGTTTTGGGATACCATATACCCAAAGACTCAGTCTTCTTAAGATATCTCATGATCTTCTTTGCTGCTTCCATGTGGGACTTCTTAGGGCTGACCTGGAATCTGGCGCAAACTCCCACAACATAAGATATGTCGGGTCTGCTGGCAGTTAGATACAACAACGACCCGATAATCCCTCGATAGGCAGTTGGATTGATTGGTTCTCCTTCTTCATCGAGAGTGATCTGAGAACTGGTGCTCATTGGAATCCTCAGACTCTTTGTCTTCTCAGTGCATAATTTGTTGATCAAATCTTGAGTGTATTTCTTCTAACTGATGAAAATTCCTTCATCAGACTGATCCACTTGCAGTCCAAGAAAGTATGTCATTTTGGCCATCATACACATTTGGAATTTGTTTTGCATCAACTGGGCAAACTTCTCACAAAGACTTGTGTTCTTGCTGCCGAAGATGATGTCGTCTACATAAATTTGGACAAGCAAGATGTCCTCTCCATCTCTTATCTTGAACAGGGTTCAGTCGATTGTCCCCTTTTCGAATCCATTCTTGAGCAGAAACTGAGATAATGTTTCATACCATGCTCTAGGAGCCTGTTTTAAACCATACAGGGCTTTCTTCAGTTTATAGACCTGGTTTCCTTGCTCGAAACCTGGGGGCTGTTCCACGTAGACCTCTTCCTTCAATTCACCATTAAGGAAGGCACTCTTCATATCCATTTGAAGGACTGTGAAGTTGTGATATGCCTCATATGCCAAAAATAAACGAATGGCCTCCAGTCTGGCAACTGGAGCGAATGTTTCGTCGAAGTCTATTCCTTCGCACTGAGCATATCCCTTGGCTACCAATCTAGCTTTGTTTCTCATGATGGTGCCGGTCTCATCTCTTTTATTCTTGAAGACCCACTTGGTGCCAATTACGGATTGATGTGTTGGTCTATCCACCAGGAACCACACATTATTGCGAGTGAATTCTCCTAGTTCTTCCTGCATAGCATTGATCCAATCCGTCGATTCAAGAGCTTCACCAATCTTCACAGGTTCAATCTGGGATATGAAGCAGGACATCAATGCACTGCCTTGTCTTGTTCGAACTGGATTTCCAATATCATCCAGAATAGCTTCTATAGGATGGTCTCTTAGCCAACTGGGCTTCTTCAAAGTTTTGGCCTCGACAGGAGTTTCTGTGAGCTCAGTTTGAACTGCTGGGGGGTCTTGGTGAGATGGTTCATCTCCATGCTCTGGAGCTGGATCCTGCACAACAACTGCGTTGTCAGCTGGAGCTGCTTCCTCATCCACTTCAGGGTTGACTCCCTTGGCTTCAGGTTGCTCTTCTTCCAAGGCTGCTGCATTGGCTTCAGGGGGCTTTTCTTCGTTTTGATCTTCTATATTTATGAATTTTAAGGCCTCAGCAATGACATTAGCATCATTGGCCCTCTTGGCTGTTTGAGGTCCAGCCGAGGCAACTGGAGTCTCAGAATCATCATTCATAGATCTAGTCTGAGGAACTGTTCGATTATGATCAAGATCGGTTTTAGGTTCCTTATTGACATCCTTGATCTCATGATCTTCCAGACCCAGTTCTTGAAGTGTCCTGGGCACTAGAGTAGCTTCATAAAAAACAACATGACATGTTATTTCCATACGTTCGGTGGTCTTATTGAATACCCTATATCCCTTGTATGAAGGGTGTCCATAACCTAGGAACACACCTTCATCAGCCTTAGGAATAAAGGTATTCAATTTGGATTTCCCATTGTTATGGATATAACATGGAGAACCGAATGCACGAAGATGAGCTATATAAGGCTTACGACCATTGTATATCTCGTATGGAGTCTTGTGCAGCCGCGTGTTAAATGCACTTCGATTTTGCGTGTAGCAGGCTGTCGTTAAGGCTTCTCCTGAAAACCTCTTTCCAAGGTTGGTCTTGGCCAGCATGGTCCTTACTGCTTCTTTGAGGGTTCTATTTCTTCTTTCAGCAAGACCATTCTATTGAGGAGTTCTGGGAGTAGACTTCTCATGTCCAATCCCAATTTCAGCGCAGAAGTCCATGAGTGGTCCATTACAGAACTTTGTTCCATTATCGGACCTTATCCTCTTGACTGTCACCCCTTTGTCATTTTGCAACCGGGTAATCAGTTCTAGCAGTTGAAGCTTTACTTCATCCTTAGACTTGAGCAACACCACCCACGTATATCTTGAGTAGTCATCAACAACTACTAATGTATACTTCTTTCCTCCAATTGTGGGTGGAGTAACTGGACCAAATAGATCCATGTGGAGCAGTTCCAATATCCGGTCCGTGCTTGCTGTAATTGGCCTGTTCTTGAACGAGGCCCTTGTCTGTTTCCCGAGCTGGCAAGCTTTACAGACTCTTTCTTTCTGGAACTTCTTTTGTGGCAGTCCTTTAACTAGATTATGCTTCGCCAGATGTTTGATAGAGTTGAAGTTCAGGTGACTTAATATTTTATGCCACAACCAGTTTACACCATCTGAGGAACTGTGTGCCATGAGGCAGGTTCCTTGTTCTCCACTTGACCAATCCACAACATAGAGACCTCCTTTCCTGATGCCTCTGATCTTGGTCTCGTCTGTCACCTTGTCTATGATATGGCAATCTGATTCTTCAAAACTGACAATGTATCCACTTTCGCTCAATTGGCTTATGCTCAGTAGGTTGTGCTTCAAGTTGGTGACTAAGGACACGTTCTTGATGATTATGCCATTGTGTTCCACGCATCCTCTTCCAACTACTCGTCCCTTGGACTTGTTGCCAAATGTGACAGATGGTCCTCTGTACATCACAAGATTCTTGAGCAGATCCTTTTCTCCTGTCATATGTGCCGAGCACCCGCTATCCAGTTTCCATGATCTTGCTTTCTTCTGGGACTGGGATTTCTTTACCTGCAAGACAGAAAATTATACTTTAGGTCCCCGCATCCTTTCGGCTCCTGCAAGGTCAGTTTTCCGGATCCATCCTTTTGGTATCCAGATTTGTTTCACTTTTACAGTCCGTGAAACTGAGTTATTCTTTCGTATTTGGTTAACCTTTCTCCTAAAATAATGTATGCTATTTGGATGCATGTTGGAGAAAGTTGTGGTGTGTGAACTCTTTCTAAAGCTGTTGTTCTTGAAAGAATCTCGAGAAACCATTCTCGGGTGTTTAGCCATCATAGTCTTTGGAAGATGAAACTGTTCACACTCAGGCCTCGAATAGGTGTTCCTCCTATTCGGATAACTGTTATAACGAAACTGAGTTCTGTTATAACTTCTCAGATTTCTATCCAGTTGTCGAACTGACTTCCTTGCAACATTTATGGGTTGCTTAGTCGTTCTTGTTGGTGAAACTGGATTCCTTGCATATTGAACATTACGCTTATCCAGTTTCAAAGAAAGGTCTGGATTTCTCTCAACGGTTTGTTTATACAGTTTATGAACTGTGTGGACTCCTTGTCGAGGTACCAGTTTGGAGTCAGGTTTTGACCAACATTTGGTCTTCTCTTTTTGTTTAACTGACTCTTTTGATTTGACTCCTCCTTTATCCAACACATTGCCTGAACTGAGTTTGGCTTTGACAAAGCCTAAAAATATTTTCTCAGTTCCAGAGGTAGATGCATGTTCGCTCAAATTTTCTTCATTTTGGTGCTCCATAAATCTAATTCCGTATTTATCGGATGGTTGTTTCTGAGCATTCAAAATTTCTTTTAATTTTCTTGAGCTCTTTTTGAAGGTATATTCACATTTAATAGGCTCAAGTTTCTTCAAGGAGTCACATTCCTTTGAAACATTTTCAAAATTTTTAAGAAGTTTGGAATGTTCTTCCTTGAGTTTTTCAAATTCCTCACTGATTGACCTCGTCCTTGCGACTTCATCGATCAAAGCTGAAATTTCTAATTTCAGTGAGACATTTTCACTGGCGAAGGCATCTTTAATTTCATGAAATTTTGCAACTTCTTTCACGATGTTTTCGAGAGAAATGTCTTCTGTATTTGAGCGACAAAATTCCGAGCTCTCTTCAATACATGTAGATGCTAAAGATAAGGGTAGAGGAGTTGTTACCACTATTTCGAGGTTTGAAGCGTCGGCTTCTTCATCAGTAACATCTCCATCAACAGCTGCCATGAAGGCCAGGAGTGCTTCCTCATCTTTTGAAGTGTAGTAGCCGTCATCATGGTCTGGGATGTCTGGCACTTCAGTTTTGGAGAGCATTGCTTTGGCCACAGCTTTTGAAGCTCTCCTCTCAAATACCTTCTTCAGTCTGTCTCTCTCCTCTTGAGAGACTAGAGGGCATTCGTACTTCAAGTGATCTGGAGAGTTGCATTTATAGCACGTGCGTGGCTCTCTTTTTGTAAACCTTTGCTCACTAGTCTGAGCTTCTTTTCCTTTAGCTTTAGCCTTCTCGAGGAGTATGGCCAAGTTTCTCATTTGTTCCTCCAGTTTGGCAACTGACAGGTCAGTTTCCTTTTTCTGGTTCGAGGTGGAGGTATCCTTCGCTGGAGAAGATTGATAGGCAGTTTTATCGAACTGCGTTGGCTTCTTCTGACGTCTCTGGAAGTCTCTCTTTACAAAGAATGCAGTGTCATCATTTGCTGCTGAGTTCGGGGTTCTGACAGCTTTGTTTTTGTTCACCATTTGTATATCCCATTCATGGGCTTGAAGTTCAGCGAACAGCTCTTTGGTTGTCATCTTCGAGAGATCCATGGTCTTTAAGCTGGTGGTTTTAACAAACCAGTCTTCCTTAGGCATTCTTGAGAGAATTTTGGCATTCATGTCAGCCACACTCTCTTCTCTTCCAAGACCCTGTAGTTCACTAACAATGGCATTGAACCTGGCTTCCATTGATTTGATAGTCTCACCAGGTAGCATCTGGAAGGATTCGTATTTGTCAACACAAACTTGTTTCTTGTTGCGTTTCATTGCTTCGGTTTATTTTGTAAGCTCATTGATCCAATCCCATAGCTCTTTGGCACTATTGTTTTCTATGGCTTCTTCCATGAGAAATTCCGGAAGAGATTGTAGGATCATTTCTTGTGCAATGGGATCAAGTTGGGCACGTTTCTTGTCTTCAAATGTCCACTCTTCAGAAGATTTATCTATCATTTGAACACCTTGATCCTCTCCTCCGAGCCGGACATTAATCTTCTGAATCTTTAGTGGTCTCTTCTTCAAGACTTCATCCATCTCTGGATGCTGGCTCCTCAGTTGGATAAGGCACCTCTTCTTCCATACTGCGAACTTCTCTGGGTTGTACTTGGGAAGACTTGGATAATTCATCATTATCTTTAGATAATCTGCTCGCTAATCACAGAAAAAAAATGAGAGTGCAAGGAAATATGGATCCGGTCCTAAGCGACTCAAAGCAAGGCAGTCTGGAAAGACCGACCTGCTCTGATACCACTTGTTGGTTCCTGATCAGAGTATAAATAATTGTGCAGCGGAAGTTTTACTAACAGTTGCACTCTAAAACTGGGGGGTTAGTTTCCCAGTTTAGGATTTATGAAAACTGTGTTAGCCGAGAGATTAGGTATTCAGTTTTTAGATATACACTTCAACACTTTAGAGAAGTGTTGAAGGTTTCAAAACTCAGTTGAAAACTGTGTAATGAGAAAAGTAATGAAAACTGTAAATGAGACAGGATATTATAGTGGTTCGGATCCTTAAGTCCTACGTCCACTCTTCGGAAATTAATCCGGTAATTCACTAAGTAATGAAGTATACACTCCTCACGATCTATAGCCAATCACCATGAAAACCACCGTTCACAGTAAACTGGATCACTCGCCCAGGTAGATGATCTTCACTCCTTCAAATCCTCGAAGCCAGGTAACACCTCGAAGTCTTCTCAGAACTGGCAGTCGTCGGAAACGGATTGAGGACAAACCTCCCTTCTCCTTCTCCGGTGGATGGATGGTTGAGTTCTTCCCAGAACACTCAAGAGTTAGCGATAGCCCGTAAGAACCCGTTCCTCCTCAGAGAACCAAGCTGCTATGTTCTTACTTGAAAAGTAAGAACACCAATAAGAAAGACTAAGTCAAATAGACTTAATCCTCGTGTATTGAAAGTCACACGGTGAATCACACTTGATTCAATAAGCAAGATAGCCTCATGTTCAATAAATGACACACGGAGTTAATGCCGTTCGCTTGTGAGCTTTGAATGCTATGAGCTTTAAATCCTGCAGAGTAAGGGCGCTTTTAATGTAAGTTCGTCTAGGTTCTGTATCTTTGTGTTGTCTAAAGTATCTCTCCGGTCCTTCTGCTATTTATAGTTAAATCTCTTAAAGTAGCCGGTAGAGACAATTTGAACATTGTCCAATCAATGGCCATCCTTTTCTGTTGTAGCAGACCTGCTCCTCTGCCTTTGCTGAACACTGCCATGCTTTTGCAGAGACAATTTTGTCTTGTTGTGTCAGACTCGAACAACGTTGTACTGCAGTCATAACTGAGTGTATCTTTGTGATAAGCTCATAATTATACTCACTTATCTATATTTTTCTCCATTGTTTCAAGTGTTTTATGTTATGTTTTTACTTATTTTTGTGCATGAGTCTACTTTAGAGGGTGTTATGCCTTTGATGGGTGAATTTTGCAGGTTTTAGGCCAAAATCATTGGAAATCCGTACCGAAAGCAGATGATGTTCAATGGAACAGTCACGACTTCTTCCACAGATGGAATCTGAGCTAATGGAGCACATGGATGGAAAGATCTTTGAATTAGCTTTCCAACGCAACTGGAATCGGGTCAATCGGAGTTCGGGAGAGGAAGTTATGGCCAATTGAGAAAGAAGTGGAAGGAGTCCACTCCAAGATGGACATGTTTGACAAGCACGCCAAGATCCTTGAAACTCAAATGAGACAAATTGCTACCACCATCGGGATGCAACATACTCCAGGAAAGCTGCCCAGCACCACCGAGGCAAATCCCAAGAACCGGAAAGATTGCTAAGCTGTGAGGCTGAGGTTCGGAAAGAGCTACAAAAGTCCAAGGATGCCCCAAAGCAAGTTTGGGTGGAGAAAAGAAGCAGACCCAACAGAGCCGGCCTCTGTTTCGATCGACAGGAATCCTGTCGATCGACACAGAGGACCAGAAGAGGCAGTCGACACAGATTCAGATGAGGAGATCAACAGAACTGCGGAGGGTGTGTCGACCGACACACCCCCTGTCGATCGACAGGCAGTCCAGACTCCAGGCCAGTCGACACATCAACACTTTCAGCACCATTCTTCCACTTCCGATGCTGCCAGGCCACCTCTGATGCCTTTTCCTCAGAGATTCGCCAAGCAAAAAGAGGATTCCAAGTTCTCTCGCTTTGTTGAGAACTTGAAGAAGGTAAGCATTAATATTCCACTAATTGAAGCTCTTTCTGAAATTCCAGGTTACATGAAATATCTCCGGAAGCTGATGAGCTCAAAGAAACACTTTGTGGAGAATGCAACCGTGAAGCTTCATGAGCAGTGCAGCATGGTCCTACAGAAGAAACTTCCAGTCAAACGAAGTGATCCAGGATGCTTCACCATTCCAGTTGAGATCGGGGGATTCAAGTTCGAGAAGGTGCTGTGCGACACTGGTGCCAGCATCAACCTAATGCCCTTCTCTATCTTCCAGCGCCTCAAGATTGGAGAGTTGAGGCCGACTACAATTACTTTGCAGATGGCAGACCGATCTGTGTCTCGCCCGAAAGGTATAATTGAGGATGTTCTCATTCGTGTGGGTCATCTAATTCTTCCTGCAGATTTTGTAGTCTTGGATATGAAGGAAGATGGCAGTACACCCCTCATCTTGGGAAGGGAATTCCTAGACACTAGTGCTGCTCTGATTGATTGCCGTGGTGGGGAGATCACGCTTCGGGCAAATGAGGAAAGAATCAAATTCAAGCTCGACACAACCCGGCAACAATCCGAATGCTTCAGAATCACATTTCGAGAGGAAGCAGCTGAAGAAGAAGAAGAAGAAGCAAGTGAGGAGTTCAAAGAAGACCAAGCCGCTCAAATATGGGAGCGAGGGAATGAGTCGGCAAAATTGTCAATTACACCGTCTCTTCCCGAGCTCACTGCTGTCATCCAAGATCGGTGGGTCTATATGGTGGATTCTCATGGGAGGCGAGTGCGTTCTAGCCCGCCCTGGTTCTAAAAACAGGTATCGTCGAGCTACGACGTTAACTAAAGCACTTGTTGGGAGGTAACCCAACTGTTATTTATTTTATTTCAATTCCTTTCAAATTTCGTAGTTGTTATTTGTTATTTTCTGCCTTTACTTTGTTCAATTTTGAAAAAAAAAAAAAAAAAAATTGGAGGAATTGCCTCTGTTTCGATCGACAGACCGGCTGTCGATCGACACAGAGGCATGGCGCACGGAGAACACTTCGATCGACCGAAGCAGGAGTCAACAAAAGGCTCTGTGTCGATCGACAGGCCCCCTGTCGATCGACACAGAGTGCCAGCAGCACCAAATCTTCATCGCGCAGCGCTGACTTCCTCGGGTGGATAAAAACGTCGATGTCTGAGATCAACAGTCCGGTACAGTTCTGTTTTTTGTCTGATTTTCAAACTTTTTCTTACTCTCCGAGTTCGAAATAAGTTTGGGGGGATGTGGACAAGAAATTCGAACTTTCTATCCTTTACTTGCTTTGTTTTTATTGCATTTATTTGATTTGGTGTGTTTAATTTTTGCAAATAAAAAAAAATATAGATATTATGTGAGGAAAATCTTTAAGTAATTGAACCCTCTAGCATTATATGCAATGTTTGGAATCGATCTTTGATTAGTTGAGTTGATTTCGATTGTGGTTGATTTGCCTATAAATGTAGAATACCGCATGATAGGGTCTAATTGAAACTTACACTTGCATGATGTTTGAGTGGATTGAAATTGACTAAGGAAGAATTTTTGAACCCAAGTGAGATTTGAGCCTTTATTTGTTCATGAGAGATTCGCATGTATGTTTTCGTTTCTCTAGAACTTGCTTTTATTCTGTTTTGAGACTGCATAGTGTGCACAATGATAGAAAATGATCTTAGGCCATCTCTGTTAGCCAATTATCCTAAACACTGTCCCTTGTTATATTTTATCACTAGATTAACCCCTTTGAGCCTGTTGTTTTTCTTTCTTGGTCTATGAGATGAGGAAACATTGTAGTTCTGTCTTGTCTATGAGATAGTGCTATGAAAAAGGTGAATTGTATCCTGTCTATAGGATTTGGGTGAAATTATGGTAACTTTTATAAGTGGATGAGAAATTTTAAATTGGTGAAGCAAAAGAAGGTTGGGCTCTAAAAAAAAAAAAAAAAAAAAAAAAGAAGAAAAAAATAGTTGTGTCCTTATAAGCTCAAATCATTAAATAAAATTTTTAAGAGCATAAAAGGACAAGGAAAAAATAAGAGAGCCTTGGTTTGATTGTAAAATATAAGGAGAAGGGTAAACATTCATAGATGGTGGTTAGATTTGTTGGGAGTCGCGAACTCAATTAATTTAGTCACTTGGCCATATTTTCCTACCTTTCACAAAAAGCCTTCATTACAACCCTTTCAAAGTCCTTTTTGATTCTTGAATTGTGTGCACAAATAAGCAGTGGAGATTTTAGAACTCTTGCAAGCCTATGGTAGAAATTTCTTCATACATGTTGTGAGTGCTTTCATTTGAAACCCAAACACTTGTGTGATGAGCGATACACTTTCCCGTGAGTCTTCCGAAGTTGATGAATATCTTATCTCTTTCAATTGCTTGTGTGATGTGGATTGATGAACCTTGATTGTGATGAATCTTGTGAGACATTGCACTTTCAACTGCATGAGATTTCTTTCTTCTTTTCTTCGATTGAGGACAATCTAATATTCAAGTTTGGGGGGTTTGATAAGCTCATAATTATACTCACTTATCTATATTTTTCTCCATTGTTTCAAGTGTTTTATGTTATGTTTTTACTTATTTTTGTGCATGAGTCTACTTTAGAGGGTGTTATGCCTTTGATGGGTGAATTTTGCAGGTTTTAGGCCAAAATCATTGGAAATCCGTACCGAAAGTAGATGATGTTCAATGGAACAGTCACGACTTCTTCCACAGATGGAATCTGAGCTAATGGAGCACATGGATGGAAAGATCTTTGAATTAGCTTTCCAACGCAACTGGAATCGGGTCAATTGGAGTTCGGGAGAGGAAGTTATGGCCAAAACCGTGAGACTGCGCAGACAGATGTTTCTGTGTCGAGCGACAGGATTTGTGTCGGTCGACACAGAAACCAAATTTCAAGATTCGACACAAATTTCAGCCCGGATTTCGACCGGATGATTGTGTCGATCGACAGCCTGCCTGTCGGTCGACACAGAAGCCCGAAAAAGCTATTTTGGGCCTATTTTGGCAGTTTTTGCTATTTTGACCCAATACCCAAATTAGGTCTTTTTTCCCCCTCTATAAATTAGAACTTTCAGGCACGAAATTATATCTTAATATCTTCTTTGCTCTGTTTTTGCTTAATACATTGGAGTTTTTCAAGACATTGAAGGTTCCTATTTTATTTGTAAGTCAATTAATAATATGTTTCTTTATTTTCTAGTCATGATTTGTGGCTAGAACCCTAAACAGGTTCTAGAGTTATGATTTCTTTTCTGATGCATGTTTAATTGATATCAACTCATATAGCATGGTTTAATTCTCTGATTTAATTTTATAATCTAGATTAAAAGAAGGACCGAGAGGTGAATTGAGATCTAGGTTTATAGTTAATGATTGATGGATCGAGAGATGAAAATTATTAACAGGAAGAGAGAATTAATTGTGTTTGTTTTCTGTCTCAAAAGGAAGAAACCTACATAGGAATAATTAGATAATTATTGAGATTGATTAATTTGGTGTTCTTGAGACCGAGAGGAGATAGTCACTAATTAATAATCTAGGATTTAATTACCTGACCAAGGAATTTAATCCATCAAAATCTATGTTTTCCCCATTGCTGAGTTGATTGATATTTGCATGTTGATGATTAGATTATTTGCCCTAGGATCTGTGCTCTCTTTAATTGTTTCAAAACCCTTTAATTTATTGCAATTGTCATCTTTAAATTCCAAAACAAAACCAATTTTCTATTTCCTCAAACATCTATGGTCTTTGAACTATGACTAGTACTTTGGATTTCTCGTTGCACAGTCCCTGTGGGTTCGACCACCTTTGGGTGTAATTACAAATTTATTTGCTTAACCGCTTTACTGCAGTTATCACTTTGTTCCTTATCATTGAGTCTTCAATGCTCTTTATGACTACTCGGCCCCTTGCTTTTCACGTGTTTCTTTTGGAGTGAAACTGTGCTGGTCCGAAACTGTGAGCGGCTCTCGACAGTTTCTCTATAAAAACTATGTCCACAGTTTTCATCGCTATTGCTTCCTTGACAGTTTAAAACTGTCTGCACAGTTTTCTCGGCCCCTTGCTTCTTGAACTGTCTTCACCATTTTCTTCGTATATTGATTCTTGAACTATATTCACAGTTTTCTTCGGTCCTTCTGTTCGGACAGTTCCATCTTCAAAAATTGTTCCACAGTTTTTTGCGGTTTGCCTTTCCCAAACTATTACAACTCGATTATCCTATACAAGGATTACATGAAGTAATAACTCTAAGGACTAAACCTTGGTATACAGTTTTGACACATCAAAACATCAAATTAACGGTGGGATTTCAACATCAACACCTAACAGAGACCGTTAGGGCCGACCCGGAGACTCCAGTGGGGCCGATCGCCTATTGTGTATATCATTTCGCTATATATATATATATGGTTATGTAATAACAGTTGTCTGCCTTATCGTTTATGTAATTGATGAGATTGTGTTATTATTTTGATTGTTGGATTGGTTGTTGTGACTGACGTAGGGATATGTTGATTTTTAGGGTAGATGTTGCCCGATTTTTGTTAAGTTTATCGAGTAGGTTGCTAACCTAGTACGATGTTTCAGAATGTCTACGAACGTAGAAGTCTATGGAAGAGGAAGATGTCGTGGCAGAGGCTGCGGTCGTGGAAGAGGACGGGGTCGAGATAGGGCTAACCTGCGGGTAGTCAATGAAGCTCCTATACTCAAGGAGGTCCCTATTATCGATGCTATCCCAGACTATGAGATTCTGTCTGAAGAGGATAGTATTTCTATCCATGGGCCCGAGAATCAGCCTCAACAGGCGTGAATGCAACCTATCACTGCTTTTCGACTTGTGGAGACTTTTCGCAAGCAGCAACCCCCAACTTTTGATGGGACAGGAGGTCCCACTGCAGCAGAAGATTGGGTTCGCGTGTTGGAGAAGATTTTCAGGCATATGCAGTGTTCTGAGTCAGAGAAAGTCAACTGTATGACTTATGAGTTGACGGGACAAGCCGATCATTGGTGGGAGACTCATGTGAAGTCTCTAGCACCGGAGGCTCGCCAACAGCTTAATTGGGTAGGTTTCAAGGTGGCACTATTTGAGAAATACGTGCCGAAGCAATGCCGCAAGGATAAGGAAGTCGAGTTCTTCTTGCTCGACCAAGGAAAAATGATTGTTGGTGATTATGATTTGAAATTTTGTGAACTACTACAACATGCACCGCACCCGGCTCATACTCCTGAAAAGCTGGCGGAGAAATTTTGCGATGGGTTGAGAGAAGAGATCCAAACCCATTTGTCCACATTCCCTAGTTTGGATTATCAAGAGCTGTTGAGAAAAACTCTAGATGTGGAAGCATCGATGACCAGGAAGAAGTTACCATCTTGGGGTGCTCAAGAGCCCCACTCATCTTCTTCGGCATCTAAGAGGAAGTGGGAAGAAAATCAATGACCCCAATATCAGGGATCAGGGAGTCAGAAGCGACAAGATCAAGGGAACTACCAGAACCATCAGAGGCGCAACTTCGATCAGCCTTACAAATGGTATGAAGCGCCGGCAGCTCCCATGAATGACCAGCGAGACATGGCACTCCCACAGTGCAACAAGTGTAGAAAGAAGCACTATGGAAGATGTCATATTGCAGAAAATCTGTGTTTCAAATGTGGAGGTACTGGGCACTATGCGCTACAATGCCCTTCAACTCAATCTGGAGCTGGGAACAGGCAAGACAATCAGAGGCCTGCAAACCAACAGCTGAAGGCGATCAGAGGTGAACGCCAGCCTTGGAGAGGAGCTGGGAGGAATCGCTTAGGAGGCAGGCAAGACAGGCAGTCGCCACCTCGTCAACCAGAAGAGAATCAGCCAGAGAGAAATCAATAGCTTCGGAGAGCGAGAGCATATGCCATCGATGGCAATAGAGATGAAGGAAATCTGGCAGGTATGGGCATTATTAATAATATACTTGTCATGGTTTTATTTGATATTGGAGTATCCCATACATTCATTTCATCGGCATGCATTGAAGTATTAGGCCTTAAGGTAGAGAAGAGTAGGCAGGATCTGAAGGTAGTTATGCCTTCAGGAGAAATGACTACTACTACCTTAGTGCTGTAATTTGGAAATCCAGTTGAATGATCATAAGATAACTGTAGCAGAGTTGAATGTCATGGATTTGCATGACATAGATATAATCCTAGGTATGGATTGGCTGTCGGAAAATAAGGCAGCGATATTATGTCATGAAAGGAAGGTTATTATTCCGCAATCAGGAGACGAGGAAAATTGTGTTTATGGATTCAAGAGGAATAAGAGAGTGCCAGTTATCTCAGCACTCCAAGCTTCGAGGTTAATGCATAAGGCCGAGAATCAAGCATTCTTGGTATATCTGGAAGGTGAAGAAAAGACAAAATTTTCAGTCAAAGATGTGCCAATAGTCAGAGAGTTCGAGGATGTATTTCCAGAAGAACTACCAGGACTGCCGCCAGACAGGCATGTGGAATTTACAATAGACTTGGAGCCGGGAGCAGCCCCGATTTCCAAGGCACCCTATCGTATGGCACCGAAGGAGTTGCAGGAGTTAAAAGTGTAACTTCAAGAGCTTTTAGACATGAGTTTTATCAGACCAAGCGTGTCACCTTGGGGAGCCCCTGTCTTATTTGTCAAGAAGAAGGATGGATCGATGAGAATGTGCAATGATTATCGAGAGCTGAATAAGTTGACTTTGAAGAACATATATCCCTTGCCCAGGATCGACGATTTGTTTGATTAACTTAAAGGAGAAAGCTTGTTCTCGAAGATAGACCTTCGATCGGGGTATTGATAAACACTCATTTTGTGCATTCTGCTGATGTGAATCTGCTAACTATTTGCCCTGGATTAGATCATTAAGTGATATTTCTGTGCCGTATTCATTTTCTTTTAAAAAATATTACGTTTGGTTTGGTTTTGGGTTGCTTATGCAGGTTTCACGCACAATTGAGCCGTTTACAGGATATGACTGAGTACCATGGAGCCAATCGATGTTCGTTTGCATCAAGAAGAGGAATAAGTGAAAAAAGACCGAACCCAAATACGTTTTAGGCCAAAATTCAATGGAAGCCCGTACCGAAAGCAGTTGATGTTCAAAGAAGCAGTCGCAAATTCCTCCACACATGGAATTCGAGCTAATAGAGCATGGCAAGAGATAGATCTTCGAGTTAGCTTTCCAATGCAACTGGAATCGGGTCAATCGGAGTTCGGGAGCAAAAGTTATAGCCAAAACCGTGAGACTGCGCACGTTCGTGACAAGAACAGCGACCAGATTACAAAAACGGCGATCGCCGTTTTTGCTCTTGGGTCGCCGTTTTCATAATTTTCACCATTTTTCATTCGGCACACGAACGGCGACCCGTGCACAAAAATGGCGATCGCCGTTCGTGTTTTATTGGTCGCCGATCGGGTAAAAAAGGTCGAAAATTGATGTAAATCCCATATCTTTTTGGGTTTGAAGCAGATAGGTATAAATAGAGGTTCCCAAGGTGTAAAAACGACCCTTCACCATATTTTTGAGAGACGAACCTCTGGAGAAAGCTAGAACGGAGCAGACTTGAAGAGCGAAGATTGAAGACTTGAAATCGAAGACTACGGGTTTTGGGTTTTCATGTTTTCTATATTTTTGACTCTTTACTTCTCTGTTTTTATGGAACTTAGCATGATTGGCTAAGTCCTCTGTGGATTCTAGGGTTTTGAAACTTTGTTGAACGTTATTCAATTATTCATCTGTTTTGATTTTCCTTTTCCATTAATATTTTGATTATGCCTGAGTTTTCATTAATTACTTGATATTGGCCATTGATTGTAATTCGAATTGGTGATTTTTGAACCGAGAGGTCTAGGTTATCAATTAGATGCAGGATAATTAGATTTGATAAATTAAAGATCTGAGAGGAATTTGAATTATTAAAGGGTTGTAAAATCTAAGGTTTTTATCAAGAGTAAAAGTCCTCTTGCGCATCCGAGAGGAGTCACTAGGTCTTTTATATCTAAGTTATGGTTTAGAATTCGAGAGAATTGCCTGATAACATAAATGAGATTAACCCATATTTTTGGAAATTAAATTGGAATTAAATTGGATAAATGTTGTTTAATCGTTCTTCATAAGTGGATTGCCCTGGAATCCTAGTTTCCTCTGATTTTCTAAACTCAAATACTTTTAATTGTCTTTTTAAATATTGCTTTTCAATATTGCCTAGATTTAGTAAACAAATTCACCTCACCGGTTGTCTAGATAGTAGTAAGATGTCTACGTTTTAGTGCTTGTTTATATTTCGAGCCTGCAATCTTTGTGTTCGATAAATTATTACTTGCCCTCTGCAGTGGTCTGTACACTTGCAGAATAGCGTGTTACAAAATACGCTATCAGGTATCATCAGTTGAAGATTCGGAAGGAAGACATTCCGAAGATAGCCTTCAGGACAAGGTATGGTCATTATGAGTTCGTGGTTATGCCATTTGGACTCACGAATGCCCCAGCGGTATTCATGGACCTAATGAATAGGGTATTCCACCCATACCTCGACAACTTTGTCTTGGTATTCATCGACGACATAATTGTCTACTCAAAGAGCGAAGAGGAACATGAGCAGCACTTGAGGACAGTGCTACAAACGCTCAGGGATGAGAAGTTATATGCCAAATTCAGCAAGTGTGAATTCTAGCTAAAGGAAGTGACATTTTTTGGTCACATCGTGTCAGCAGAAGGAATTAAAGTGGACCCTGCTAAGATTCAGACGGTGTCAGAGTGGAATTCACCCACTACACCGAATAAAATCAGAAGTTTTCTTGGTTTAGCCGGGTACTATATAAGGTTTATAGAAGGCTTCTTGAAGATAGCGAAGCCTATGACGCGATTGCTGTAGAAAGGAACTAAGTTTGAATGGACTAAGGAATGCGAGGAGAGCTTCCAGAAGCTGAAGCAATGTCTGACGACTGCACCAGTTTTAGCGGTTCCCGAGTCAGACAAGAACTACGAGGTTTACACAGATGCATCCAAAAATAAATTAGGCTGCGTACTGATGCAAGATGGTAAAGTAATAGCCTATGCATCGAGACAGCTAAGACCGCATGAGGTGAATTCCCAACTTACGACCTAGAGTTAGCAGCCGTAGTTCACGCGCTAAAGATATGGAGAAACCATCTTTATGGAGTCAAATATGCCATATTTACAAATCACAAGAGCTTGAAGTACTTCTTCGAGCAAAAGAATCTGAATATGAGGCAACAAAGATGGCTCGAATTGGTCAACAACTATGATCTAATGATCAATTACCACCCCGGCAAGGCAAATTCAGTGGCCGACGTATTGAGCTGGAAAGGAGCAGCACAGTTGGGATGTCTACTCACCAGAGAGAAACAGTTGATCAAGGACTTCGAAAGACTCCATCTTGAAGTCATTTCACCCTCGAAAAGAGAGAAATGTGACGTAGCAACCTTATGTGTAATGCCAGATCTGAGGCAGAGAAACATCGAGGCACAGAGGAAAGATGACGAGCTTGAGAAGCTACGTCAAAAGGTCAGAATGAAAGAAGCAGGAGACTATAAAGAAGCACCAAATAATGCACTGATGTACAGAGATAGAATCTATGTACCAAGCAGTGAAGAGTTGAGAAACGAGATTATGAGCGAGGCTCATGATACGCCGTATACCCCTCATCCTGGAAGTACAAAAATGTACCAGGATTTGAAGACAACTTACTGGTGGGACAGTATGAAGAGGGATGTAGCCTTACATGTGGAGAAGTGTTTAGCATGTCAGCAGGTTAAGGCTTTACATCAACGGCCGTACGGAAAGCTGCAACCGTTAGACATTCCAAAATGGAAGTGGGAACATATCGCCATGGATTTTATCACAGGGTTGCTAAGATCTCAGAAAGGGAATACGGCGATATGGGTCATCATTGATCGTCTAACGAAGAGTGCTCACTTTTTACCAATTCGAACCACCTATGGATCGGATAAGCTAGCACAACTATATGTCAGAGAAATAGTTAGACTGCACGGAGTGCCCTTAACAATCACGTCTGACAGAGATTCCAAGTTTACATCCAGATTTTGGATGAGTTTACAGCAAGAGTTGGGGACACGTCTGAACTTTAGTACGGCGTTTCACCCACAGACAGATGGTTAATCTGAGGACCATTCAAACTCTTGAAGATATGCTTCGAACCGTTGTTTTGGATCGAGGAGGAAATTGGGAGCCAATTTTGCCACTGATTGTGTTTGCTCATAACAATAGTTACCAAGCAACAATTGGCATGGCTCCTTATCAAGCTTTATATGGGAAGAAATGTCGATCGCCACTTTACTGGGATGAAGTGGGAGAACGGAGAGTGCTTGGGCCCGAAGCCATTGGCGAGATGATCGAGGTCGTCCATCAGATATGGGAAAGAATCAAGGAGGCCCAAAGCAGGCAGAAATCCTATGCTGATTCAAGAAGAGTCGAGCTACAGTTTGAAGTGGGAGACAAGGTATTCTTGAAGGTCTTGCCTTCGAAAGGAATCATAAGATTTGGAGTCAGGGGTAAACTACGACCGCGTTTCGTAGGACCCTATGAGATTTTGGAACGAATAGGCCCAGTGGCTTATCGTCTGACCTTACCGCCAAGCATGGGAAATGTGCACAACGTATTTCACGTGTCGTTGTTAAGGAAGTACGTGTAATAAATACGTGATCCACCAGGAGGAGATTGCGTTAAGTTCAGACTTGCATTACGAAGAGAGACCGGAAGCTATTTTGGATAGGAAGATCCAAGAGTTGAGAAATAAATCTATTCCACTTGTTAAAGTCCTGTGGAGTCACCACGGACAAGAAGAAGCAACTAGGGAATTAGAAGAGAAGATGAGGGATAAATATCCCGAGCTTTTTGAGGCACCTTAGCAAATTTTGGGATAAAATTTTTGTGAGGTGGGGTGAATGTAATATCCCGGATTTAATTAAGCCAATTATTGCTTAATTAAATAAAGGATTTATTTTTGCAATTATTTGTTTTAATTGCTTTTGAGACGGGAATTGACACCCGATGTGACATGCGAGTTTGTTTTTTGCATGCAATATGCCCATGAGAATGTTTTGAGAAAACCTAAGTGACCATGCAGTCACATTTTACGTGGGAAATTTGAGTGCGGCGAATTATTGTTCTAGAATAACAATATCGCGTATAAATTAACAACTCGCACCCGAAAGATTCGTTTCTTATACCGAGTTAGGGTATGCTTGGGAATAAAATATGGAAGAATAGGAAATGATTGGAATAAGATTCCGAGGCCCGATGAATAATGTGCAAATTATTGAACTTTTAGAGTACCGGGCGATAAAATATTTATCTCCAAATATTTGGGAAATTATATGAACGAGTTAGACTCGTTAAATAGAGTATTTTCGTGGATTTGCATGTTTATTTGGGACAATGCATGTCAAATTAGAGATCCATGAAGTTGAATTATCGGAGGAAAATACACGCGAGTTGAATCGGTGGATGTTATCGACCATTCTTCGCGACGAAGAATGGCCAACAAGCCATCATGAAATTGTGCGGTGCATGGGCGGCAAGAGGCGGTGCAATTTTTGCACAATATTGCAAAATTTTGAATTTCACACAAATGAGAGAAAACTGAATTTCATTTCCCATTTTTCATCTCTATCTCTTTGCACACACACGCCGCACCACCACCTGCGACTACCACTGTTCTTCACCTTTTTTCGATCACCACCGTACGCCACCGACCAAAATCTCACCATCCGTGCATAGCCCACGCTGCAAGGATTCTGTAGAGTTTGAGAACGCTCAGTTTCATCAAGAATCGAGGAAGATAATTGAGTTTGAAGATCCTCCACCAGTAAGTCAATAAGTTTTCAATGTCGGCGTAGAACTCGTATCAAACGGCGATAAAACTGGGATTTGTTTGCATATTTGTGTTCCTCGTATTTTTAGAAACATTTTGTTACCAAGAACTCATCGTCCCGTCGTCGGAATCGTGAAAACCGCTGCCTCCAACACCATTATCGTTGGTAAGTTGCAGCTCCAGTTTTCTGGCGAGTTCACCATTTTTCGTTCAGTTTGATCACATGTTTAGACTCTTGAGTTGATTGTGAGCATGATGGTGTGTCGTTTGGGGGTCGGGAGTTGCTGGAAATTGGTTGGGAAGATCGCACATCTCGCGCGAGCTGTATGTTGTGATGTTGAAGATGACCGGCATCGATCGACGTCACCGACGTCAGTCAACGTGTGCATGTCGACCGACGTGGCCGGCGACGGTCGACACGCCGGCATCGGGCTTCGAGCTAAAATCTGATTTTTTCCATTTTTTGTTCATTTTCGATCCGATTCATTTCATTTTCATTCCATGAGTTCGTATATTGATTATTCTTCATTCCATGCACGATATTATGCAAAAAGAATGAAGTTTGGACATCGGGTTTTGATTAATTTGAATAATGCATGGTTAATTGCATGATTAGCCGTTTAAATTATAAACGTGCTTTAATCTAGTTGATTTGTTAACCATGGATTGGTTAACATGTATAATTGAGTTTGAATAAGTCACCTGCATGTCTCGAGTTACGAGAATGCATGTCGAATTGTTGGGTTATGTCAAGTCAGTTTGTCAGTCATAGATCCTGATCAACGTTAAGTAACGTCAGCTAGGGCTGATTGTTCATGATTAGGTGATCCATCCTAATTAATTATGCTTTACTGTGTTAATATGTGAAGGAAACACAGAATATTTGCGACAACTCAACCGTATCTAACGTGATCATCTTATTCTGTAAGCAATCAAAGGTGGGGACTATTTTCTGTAAAAATAAAATGCCTTTTTTGAGCTGTTAGCTCAGTTTTCTAAAATGTGTGTGAAAATATTTTGTTTTAAAGTTGATTGTCTATGCCTAAATATTTTGTGCTATCATATCTGTAACTCTATTGACTGCTATCTTCAGAGAGTTGAATTAATGAGAACGGAACCAGGTATTTGAAATTCCTGAGCAAAGTCTCATTAATTATTTTTGAAGGTTTGCAACCTTATTCTGTCGAGCTATGAGCTCAGTTTGGGTAGTTCAGCTGAAGTGCTGATACCTTGGGGGGATAAGGATTCTATTTTCTGAAATCGATCGGGTCTCAAGGTAACATTCTGAGACTAGTGCACTAATTGATGACAGTGGGTAGAGTGGTTTGTTCATTCCCAGATGTTCATCGTAACTTGGAAGTGGGCCAGCTTCTAGTTACAAAAATGGTAAACAGATATGATATTATTTCTGATAGCTGCAGCGAATAAAGTGTTTTGGATAAACACGGTACTTTCAATAAAACCCCGTGGTTTATCTATGTGTGTGGCATAGCATTCATATTTAAGCATGTATATTTTCGGGCATGTCTCCACAGGGTACGTTTGTGCTTAGCCCCTCGCATTATTTTTAAAATACGCAGGTTAGCAGCGAGGATGGATATGTGGCGATGTAAAGACAAGCAATCGTAAGAACAAGAATAGATCCTAAGATATGCATCTTCATATGTATATCTCCACTGCTTAACACTCCGCTGCATTGCACCTCTGACTATCTTTCCTTCCTTTGTTTTGTAATAAGTTTTAGATACCGAACTCTTAACTGTTTTGCATATGTTTTGTTGCACAACAAATTTTTTGTTGTTGCATCCTTTTTATGAAAACTGGTTTTGGATTAATGTTTTTGCTAGTTCTTATACATGTTATTCGATAAAAATCTTCTGCTGTTTTGAAAATGTTTTTAAAGAAGTACCACACCACTGTAGCGCGGGGGCGTTACAGACTTCAAAATTCAACTCACAAATCCACAACTAAACAACTAAAAATTTAAAAAATTTTGCCTAAAAATCATAAAACGATAAGCATAAATAAAGGACAGAAAAGTTTCAATTTCTTGTCCACATCCCCCCAAACTTATTTCACTCAAAGAGTGGAAAAATTTGAAAATCAGACAAGAAAATGAAACAGTACCTTGCAAACATACGGCAGCGACGTCGATAGAACGATCAAACGATCATCCCCCATTTTCTTTTGTGTCGGTCTATACACAGGCTGTGTCGACTGTCTTCAGCACGTCAACCCTTGCAGCGATCGACACCAAGCTGTGTCGACCGTCACAAAGAACTATTTTCTCGGATTTTTTTATCTTAAAAACAAAATTCAAGGCAAACGTGAAGTGCGAAAACATAAAGATGTTAAAACTAACTAAAAACTCAAAAGCAAAGAAAAACTGAAGCAACGAAAAGAAAATATTGACTAACCTCCCAATCAGTGCTTTATTTAAAGTCATTAGCTCGACGATACCTCAGAAAATGAAATAAGGATGGTAGAATCCCAAAACTCCTCCACACGTACTCAGATGCCAAGAATATGACTCACAAAGTTGCGAACTCATAGACATTGTTTGGGCTGACTTAATTGAAAATTTCATCCGCCCACAGTTTTCCTCCTTCCTTCTTCCTCGGTTTTATCAAACTCATCATCATCAGAAAAATCATCAACTAGGTCACACTCTTCTCGCCTTTGAATTTATCAATTGGGAAGGTCACTTGCTTGTCATTGGCTTGAAGAGTTAATTCTCCTCTTTGCACATCTATCAAAGCTCCACTATTGGCCAAAAGTGCTCGTCCCAAAATCAAGGGAATGCTTCTATCTTCCTCTATCTCAAGTTTCACAAAATCTGTAGGAAAAATCAACTCACCAACTCTAATAAGAACATCCTCAACAATACCACGAGGTTGAGATATGGATTGTTCTGCCATCTACAAAGTAATGGTGGTTGGTCTCATGAATCCAATCCTTAGCTTCTCAAAAAGAGATAGAGGCATCAGATTTATGCTCTCTCCAGTAACACCTTCTCGAACTTCAATCCCCCTATCTCACAAGGAATTGTGAAGCATCCTGTACTATCCCTCTTTATTGGCATCATTCTTTTCAATATTGCACTGCACTCCTTATGTATGTGAACAGTCTCATTCTCCACAAACTGTTTCTTCTGAGCAAAGATCATTTAAAAAAATCTTAGATATCCAGGGATTTCCTTAAGGGCTTCAATGAGAGGAAAGTTAATACTAAACTTGTTCAAGTTCTCCACAAACCTCTGGAACTTCCCATCCTCATTCTTCTTCATGTGCTGTTGAGGAAACAACTAATGAGGCTTCTCGGTGCTCTGTGTCGATAGCCGTGCTCGTGTGTCAATCGCCACATTTGCATCGATCGATTTTCCAGTGTCGACCGTCGCGCCTCTGATCATTGCTATTTTGAACATATTAATTATAGAATAGTGACGCAAATAAATTTGTAAACCCTAAGGTTGTCAAATCCACAGGGACAGTGTAACGAGACTATCCTATATACTAGCCATAGTTTTCTAATCATAGTTTTTTGAGCAAATTGAATAAGGGTTTTGGTTTTGGAATTTAAAGATAACAATGCAGAAAAAGTAAAGGTTTTGAAAACAGAATTTAAAGATACAGATTCCAGGGCAGATAATCAAATCATCAACATGCAAATCTCATCAACTCAGCAATGGGGAATAATTAGATTTGAATGGATAAAATTCCTTGGTTAGGCAATTATACCCTAGATTACTAATATATGACTATCTCTCTCGGTCTCAAGAACACAAAATTAGCCAATCTCGATAATTATCTAATTAAATCCTACAATTTAATTCTTCCTTTTGAGACAGAAAATAATTGCATTCAATTCTCTCTTCCTATTACTAATTTTCACCTCTCGGTCCTTCAATTAATAACTTTCAAACCTAGATTAATTTCATCTCTCGATCCTTCATTAATTCTAGATTTGATTTGAATAAAAACCAAGAATTGAACCATGCTTGAGAGTTGAATCAATTAAACATGCATCAGAAAATATTATCAAAAGCCCTAGAATCTGCTAGGGTTTCTAGCCACAAATCATGCTTAGAAACAAAGAACACATATTATTGAAATTCATAAAAATACCTTACAAGGAAAAGAGGAACCTTGAAAGTCTCTAAAAACTCCAATGTTGTAATATTCTAAGTGTAAAACAATGATAATTTCGTCCCCTAATGAGTTTGGTATTTATAGAAGAGTGAAAACATCTAAACAGGGTATTGGGCTAAAATATCAAAAATAACCAATTTGAGCGTTTTTTCCCTTCTTCGGCCTCCATGTCGATCGACAGGGAGCCTGTTGATCGACACACATGCAATGTGTCGACTCTTCTTCAACCTCTATCTCGATCTAGCCTTGTTCGACTTCTGTGTCGATCGACACAGTGAGTGTCGATCAACATGAACACCAATGTCGAGCTTCTCTTCTTGTCTTGCTTCTCGATCGACATCCGACCTCTGTGTCAATCGACATACTCTCTGTCGGTCGATACAGAGGTAAAGCTTCGGGTTTTTGGCACGTCTCCCATCTCGGTCGACTTCCCGTATGTCAATCGAAGCAGCAACTCTATCAAACTCGGCTCTTTTCATCTTTTGCTCACTTTTAGCCTCAAAAACCTACAAATCTTAGCATACAAAGCATAACATCATCTATAGTATACTCATGCACGAAAACAACTAATAACTAATCCTAAATGCACTAAAACAAAGGAGAAAAATATGGATAAGTGAGTGTAAATATGAGCTTATCAAACCCCCCAAACTTGAATGCTCGATTGTCCTCAATCGAAAAGAAAGAAAAAAATCTCATGTAGTTGAAAGTGCAATGCCTCACAAGATTCATCACATTCAAGAATCAAAAATCCACATCACACAAGCAATTTGAAAGAGATAAGAAATTCATCAATTGCGGAAGACTCACAAGATAGTGTTTCGCTCATCACACAAGTGTTTGGGTTTCAATGAAAGTACTTACGACATGTATGAAGAAATTTCTACCATAGGCTTGCAAAATTTCTAGAATCTCCACTGCTCAAATGTTCACACAATTCAAGAATCAGAAAGGACTTTTCATTTGGTTGTAATGTTGGCTTTTTGTGAAAGGTATGGAAATATGGTCAAGTGACTCAAAATCAACTCTAGTGCGTCCACCTCATCAATCTTAATTCACTTTATTCTCTTCATCCACCTTTCTCCTAATATTTTCAACACAAACCAAGGCTCTTTCTTTATTTTTCTTTTCTAATCCTTTTATTCTCTAAATTTTTTTCCTTGAGCTTATAAGGACACAAACAAACTTTTTTTTTTCTAGAGCCCAACCTTCTTTTGTACACCAATACGAATTTCTTGTCCACTTATAACAATTACCCTTATTTCACCCAAATCTTATAGACAAGATACAAATCACCTTTTTCATAGCACTCTCTCATAGACAAGAAAAAACTATAATGTTTTTCTTAACTCATAGACCAAGAAAGAAAAAGTAACAGGCTCAAAGGGGCTATTCTAGGGATAAAATATCACAAGGGACAGTGTTTGGGATAATTTGGCTAACAAAGATGGCCTAAAATCATTTTCTATCCTTGTGAACACTATTTAGTCTCGAAACAGAACAGAAGCAAGTTTTAGAGAAATCAAAACATACATGCGAATCTCACATGAACAAATAAAGGCTCAAAATCTCACTTGGGTTCAATTTTTTTCTTCCACGGTCAATTTCAAACCACTCAAACATCATGCAAGTATAAGATTTAATTTAATCCTATCATGCGGTATTCTACATTCATAGGCAATCAACCACAATCAAAATCAAATCAAACTATCCCCAATCGATTTCATACTCACACTTAGTTCAAATAGGTTCAAATTCAACAAGAATTTTTCCTCACACTATATCCATTTTTTTTCTAGGCAAAAATTTAAATAACATAAAGCATAATAAATAAAGGGATAGAAAGTTCGAATTACTGTCCACATCCCCCCAAACTTATTTTGAACTCGGAGAGTTAGAAAAAGTTTGAAAATCAGACAAGAATAAGAACTAGTAACTGACTGTTGATCTCAGACATCAACGTTTTTATCCACAGGAGGAATCTGCGTTGCGCGACGAAGTCTTGGTGCTACTGCACTCTGTGTCGATCGACAGGCTGTGTATCTATTAACACAGAGCCTTCATGTCGACTCCTTGCTCGGGTCAAAGTGTAGCTCCGTCGTGACCTCTGTGTCGATCGACAGCAGGTATGTCGATCGAAACAGAGGTCGATCCTCCAAATTATTATTTTTTTTGAAAATAAATAAAAGGAAGACAAAAATCGAAAACTAAACAAAAGAAATTGAAATAAAACAAGTATAGGTTGGGTTACCTCCCAACAAGTGCTTAGTTAACGTCGAAGCTCGACGGTACCTCTTTTTCTCAAGTCCACGGAGGATGGGTGCGGACTCGCCTTCCTCGAGCATCGACCATGTAGACTAGCCTATCTTGAATGACAGCAGTGAGATCGGGGTAAGATGGTGTAATTGGCAATTTTGCCATCCCATTCCCTTGCTCCCATTCAATGGCAGCTTGGTCTTCCTTTCCTTCCTCGGTTTCCTCCACTTCATCCTCAAAGTCTTTGATGGAGGTGATTCGGTTGCATTCGGATTGCTGCCGGCTTTTGTCGAGCTTGAATGTGATCCTCTCATCATTGGCTCGTAAGGTGATTTCTCCTCCTCGGCAGTCAATCAGTGCGGCACTAGTATCCAAGAACTCTCATCCCAAGATAAGGGGTGTATTGCTATCCTCCTTCATATCAAGCACTACAAAATCTGTAGGGAAGATTAGATGACCCACACGAATGAGAACATCCTCAAGTATACTTTTGGGGCGAGACACAGATCGGTCCGCCATCTGCAGTGTGATTGTAGCCGGCCTCATCTCTCCAATGTTGAGGTGCTTGAATATGGAGTATGGCATGAGATTGATGTTGGCACCAGTGTCGTACAGCACCTTTTGAAATTCAATCCCCCCGATCTCGACTGGAATTGAGAAGCATCCTGGATCACTCCTCTTGATTGGAATCTTCTTTTGAAGGAGTAGGCTGCACTGCTCATGGATCTTCACAGTTGAATTCTCCACAAAGTTCTTCTTCTCGCTCATCAACTTGCGGAGATACATCATGTAGCCTGGAATCTCTCTCAAAGCCTCGATCAATGGTAAGTTAATGCTTACCTTCTTCAAGTTATCCACGAACCTTGAGAACTTTGAATCCTCCTTTTGCTTGGCGAACCTCTGAGGAAAGGGCATCAAAGGTGTTGCTTTGGAACTTGGATTGTTGAGCTAGGGAGGCTTCTGTGTCGACTGGGCAGGATTTGTGTCGACCTACCCTCTGTGTCGATCGACAGGGAGTGTGTCGATTGACACACCCGCTGAGTTCCTGTCGATCGATTCTTCTTTATCCTCCGACATGTCTGCATCTTCATGTCCTCTGTGTCGATCGACACAGGGTGTGTCAGTCGAAACAGAGGGCATTCCAACGGGAATTTCCTCCTCTTCTTCCCCAAACTCATTTTGGGGCATCCTCGGACCCTGGTAGCTGGTTCCGGACCTCAGTTTGATTGTCTTGCACTCCTTTTGATTCTTGGGGTTCACTTCGGTGGTGCTCGGCAGCTTCCCTTGCTTATGTTGCGTACCAAGTGAGGTAGTAATCTGGCTGACTTGCGTCTCGATAATCTGCACGTGCTTGCCAAGTCTGTCCACTTTGGTGTTGACCCCTGCCACTTCTTGCTCAATTTTGCCAACCCGATAGTCGGAAGCCTTGATGAACTGTTGCAACACCTCGTAGAGGCTCTCCTTCTTCCTCTCCACAATCTCACCATTTTGGACATCAAATCCCGGTGGAGGTGTTCGGCACCTTCAGGTTGAGCATATGAGAAACCTGGATGAGCTCTTTGTTGGTAATGCTGGTATCCCCCTTGCCTGTACTGATTCTGATAACCTCCTCGGTTCATGTAGTTCACATCGGCTATGGGATCAACCTGTGCAACAGAAACACAAGTAGCATTAGATGTTAGTTTTTCCATCTCCCCCTTGAGCTTCTCGATCTCCTTCTTGAGGGTATCATCTTCCTTCTTCTCCACTGCCCGAACCTGAGGTCTCCTTGGATTGGCCCATTGTTGAGTATGCAGGGCCATCTTCTTGAACAACTTGAGGGCTTTTTCAGGTGACTTGCTCATCAAAGAACCTCCGGCTGCAATGTCCACCGATTCTTGAGTTCTTTCATTCATCCCTCAGTAGAAGATATGTGCTTGCTCCTCGGTGTCAACTCCATGGCCCGGGCAACTCCTCAACAACTCATTGAATCTTCTCCATGCCTCGAACAAGGACTCATCCATCTTTTGGTGGAACTGCAAGATCTTCATCTTTTTCTGAATGATCGCAGATGGTGGAAAGAAGGCGACAAGGAACTCTGCTCGGAGATCGGCCCAAGTGCGGATGCTGCTGCAATCAAGAGATGTAAACCAAGTCCTTGTCTGATCCCGAAGTGAGAAGGGAAACAAGCGCAGACGGATCACATCCTGGCTGACTCCATTCTGCTTGATGGTCTCACACACCTCCACGAACATGCGGAGATGAGTGTATGGATCCTCCACCGCTCGGCCACCAAATTGGTTCTGTTGAACCATCTGAATCAAACCGATTTTGAGTTCAAAGTTATTAGCAGTGATACCAATAACAAATCCCTCATTGCCGGGCTGTGGTCTGTATCTCCTTGCTCTGGCATTTGGATCCTCATCATCGGAGTCCTCTTGGCGACGCCTTTCGCGTTCTCGTTCTCTTTCTCTCCTCGCAGCCTCGAGTCTATCTGTTTCTCTTTCAGCCATCAATTGCTTGATCACTTCCTTCATCTGATTGACCTCTTGGACTAGAAGAAGGGCACTCCTTGTTGTAATTTGAGTATCAGGCTCCTCCAAGGGTGGCATCTCTGGATCGTCTTCTTCGTGCTGATGTTGTGGTGGCTCCATGTTGATGATTGTGCTTTGCTTCTCCTTGCTTTTTCTCCTCCGGACTGCGGTCTCGATTTCTGGGTTAAAAGCTTCGAGTGGTTTGCCCTGAGCCCGCGTGTTCATGCAACCTGAGAAAAAGACATGCAGAAAATCAGCCTCTGTGTCGATCGACAGGGGCCCTGTCGATCGACACGAATGATGAGGTTGTGTCGACCGACACGCAGAGTGTCGATCGATATAGAGCGCAAAATCAGAAAAATATTCACGCACACCAAACACGAAAATTAAAACAAAAATATAAATAAAAACTCAATCCAACAGATTTAAAAACAAACTAATAATAAAATAGAATCTAACAGTCCCCGGCAACGGCGCCAATTTGATCACTGCTATTTTGAACAGATTAATTATAGAATTGTGACGCAAATAAATTTGTAAACCCTAAGGTTGTCGAACCCACAGGGACTGTGTAACGAGACTATCCTATATACTAGCCATAGTTTTCAAATCATAGTTGTTTGAGCAAATTGAATAAGGGTTTTGGTTTTGGAATTTAAAGATAACAATGCAGAAAAAGTAAAGGTTTTGAAAACAGAATTTAAAGATACAGATTCCAGGGCAGATAATCAAATCATCAACATGCAAATCTCATCAACTCAGCAATGGGGAATAATTAGATTTGAATGGATAAAATTCCTTGGTTAGGCAATTAAACCCTAGATTACTAATATATGACTATCTCCTCTCGGTCTCCAAAACACAAAATTAGCCAATCTCGATAATTATCTAATTAAATCCTACAATTTAATTCTTCCTTTTGAGACAGAAAATAATTGTATTCAATTCTCTCTTCCTATTACTAATTTTCACCTCTCGGTCCTTCAATTAATAACTTTCAAACCTAGATTAATTTCATCTCTCGATCCTTCATTAATTCTAGATTTGATTTGAATAAAAACCAAGAATTGAACCATGCTTGAGAGTTGAATCAATTAAACATGCATCAGAAAAGATTATCAAAAGCCCTAGAATCTGCTAGGGTTTCTAGCCACAAATCATGCTTAGAAACAAAGTACACATATTATTGAAATTCATAAAAATACCTTACAAGGAAAAGAGGAACCTTGAAAGTCTCTAAAAACTCCAATCCTATAATATTCTAAGTGTAAAACAATGATAATTTCGTGCCCTAATGAGTTTGGTATTTATAGAGGAGTGAAAACATCTAAACAGGGTATTGGGCTAAAATATCAAAAATAACCAATTTGAGCGTTTTTTCCCTTCTTCGGCCTCCATGTCGATCGACAGGGAGCCTGTCGATCGACACACATGCAATGTGTCGACTCTTCTTCAACCTCCATCTCGATCCAGCCTTGTTCGACTTCTGTGTCGATCGACACTCACTGTGTCGATCGACATGAACACCAATGTCGAGCTTCTCTTCTTGTCTTGCTTCTCAATCGACATCCGACCTCTGTGTCGATCGATATACTCCTTGTCGGTCGACACAGAGGTAAAGCTTCGAGTTTTTGGCACGTCTCCCATCTCAGTCGACTTCCCGTGTGTCAATCGAAGCAGCAACTCTGTCAAACTCGGCTCTTTTCAACTTTTGCTCACTTTTAGCCTCAAAAACCTACAAAACTTAGCATATAAAGCATACCATCCTCTATAGTATACTCATGCACGAAAACAACTAATAACTAATCCTAAATGCACTAAAACAAAGGAGAAAAACATGGATAAGTGAGTGTAAATATGAGCTTATCAGCGTCTGATCACTAGAATTTCTAGCAGTGATACTAGAATATAGTGACAAATAAATTTATAACTCGAATGTCGAACCCACAGAAAATGTTGAACGAAACAATCATATGTACTAGACATAGTCTATCAATCCATTGTTTGAGTGCATAAAACTTTAAAAGGTTTTAATTTTAAAACTAAACTGGAATTTAAACTTGGGTTTTGAAACAATTTTAAAAAGCACAGATCCCAGGGCTAAACAACTATTCTGGATAATATGCATAGATAAATTAACTCAATAATCAAATACTTGCAACAGGTGAGAAATCAGATTGATAATTACAATTCCTTGGTCGGGCAATTATAACCTAGATTACTAATATGTGACTATCTCCTCTCGGTCTCAAGAACACACATTAATCAACCTTATTAAGCTCAACAGATTGAATTCCTTACAATCAATTCTTCTTTGTAAGACAGAAATTAAATGCATTATTTATCCTCTTCCTATTATTAATTTTCAATTTTCGGTCTTTCAATTAATAACTTACAATCTAAGTTAATTATCTCCTCTCGGTCACAAATTAATTAGATTGATTAATTAAACCAGGATAATAAACCATCAGCAAGTGAATTCGAATTAATCTAAACTACAACATGCATCCAGAAAGTGTTCACCCTAGAATATGCTAGGGTATTTAGCTACTCATAATTAAAAACATAATTGAAAGCATAAATTTAAATTGCATTAAAAAAAATTACTTAACTGAAAATATATGCAGAAAATAAAAGTGATCCAAGTCTTCTCAATTCTAAATATTGTGAAAATAAAAGATGGATTTAAATGCTAAAAGTGATCAAAGTTCTAAATGCGGTGAACAGAGATAAAATAAATCTCAACCTAGCTAGGGGTATTTATACTAGTGGCGGAATATATTCTAGGTTGATACTCCAGGGAAATGATTTGATATCCTTCTTGGGCTTGAAATCCGAGTTGCATGTATCTTGGGTTTAAATCTTTTTCTCTCTCCTCAGCCGTGTCGCCCGAATCTATCCTGCACTTCGCGTTGATCGTAACACTCCATTTCGATCGAAACAGATGTAAATCATACGCGTCGACCGTGGCACTCCACTTCGATCGAAACAGACTGAAATCCTGCGAATTTTCTATTCTCTTTCGATCTTTTGTCCTGATTCAACCTACAAACCTACAAAACCATGCACCACAAGCATAATACCTACTAATACTAACTCATGCTAATAATATATATAAAACTAACAAAACCATACATAAAACACTAGAAAAATAATATAATAAGTGAGTGAATTTACGAGCTTATCAACCCCCAAACTTGAAATTTTGATTGTTCTCAATCAATAGGAAAGAATAAATCTCAAGTTCATGCAATTGAAAAGTGCAATGCCTCATAAGATTCATCACAATCTAAGATTGAAATATCCACAATACACAAACAATCAGAAAAAAATTAGAAGATCAGTCTACTTAGGAAGAATTTCACAGAAGTGTATCACTCATCACACAAGTGTTTAGGTAAATGAAAACACTCAAATCCTGTATGAATAAATTTCTACCACAGGCTAGCAGATATTCTAATTTATCCACCGCAAAAATGTGCACACAAGACTAAAATCAATTAGGACTTTTGCAGGGTTGTAATGTAGGCTTTTAGTAAAGGTAGGGAAATATGGTCAAGTGACTAAAATAAATTGAGTTAGCTACTCCCAACAAATCAAAACCATCATATGCTCATCGTCCACCTTTTCTCCTCAAATAAAACAGTAAGCTCATAAATAATGCTCAATGTAAATTCTCTTATGCTCTTTATTTTTCTTTCTTTTCATTTTTCTTTTGTATGAAGCTTATGCGAACTCTAATTTTTCTTTTGAGCTTCATATCATGCATCTTTCATCAACCACTAATTTTCTTTTCTTTTCTTCTCCAATCACCCTCAATCTACCCAACAGTATACCACAAACTCAAGACATGAGTGAAACCATTACTTTTCTTAAGCTCACAGACAACGAAAGAATTGTAAAGACTCAAAATGACTAACTAGGATAAATTAACTTTGTGAAGGGACAGTGTTTAGGATATTTGGCTAACAAAGATGGCCTAAAATCATTTTATAGACTTGTGCACACTACGCAGTCTCAAAACAAAAACAAAGCAAATTCTAGAGAAATTAAAACACAACATGATAGTCTCACATCAAGATAATTAGGCTCAAGTCTCACTTGGGTATAATTATTCTTCCTTTGTAAACTTCAAAACTAATTCAATCATCATGCAAGTGCAAGTTTCAAATCAACTCATCATGAGGTATTCTACTTTCATAGGCAATTCAACCACAATCACAATCAACTCAATCTTAACTAAAAATCAATTCTTATCTCACAATCATGCTCAAAGAACAGAATAGGTCAAAATTTACTAACAAAAATTTTTCAAAATATTTTAAAATTTTGAAAAAAATTCAAAACATTTTCCTAGGCAGAAATTTAAATGCAGAAAGAGAAATAAATAAAAGGGAAGAAAATAGTTTCAACTTCTTATCCACATCCCCCAAAACTTATTTTACTTAAAGTGAGTGAAAAAGTTTGAAAATCAGACAAGAAGTAAAACTTTACCTGTATGAATGGTGACGGAGTCGACATACGAGCTATCTCCCCATTCCTAGTTGATCTCAGACATCAACCTTTTTATCTCCATCCTTTTTCGATCGCTACATCTGGCATTTCGAACATGCGCATCGATCGACGCCTGGTGCGTCGGTCAAAATAGAGCGCCATCTTGACCTCTTTTTTTTTTTGAAAAATAACAATAACGGAAATACATGGAAATATAACAGTAAATATTGGGTTACCTCCCAATCAGTGCTTTAGTTAACGTCGTAGCTCAACGGTACCTCGGAGATCATCAAGGAGGGCGAGTCCACACGCGGCGACCTCGTGCCCATGCACCACAAGCATAATACCTACTAATACTAACTCATGCTAATAATATATATAAAATAACAAAAACCATACATAAAATACTAGGAAAATAATATAATAAGCGAGTGAATTTACGAGATTATCAGCCTCCTGCAGCTACCGTCACAAAGGGCTCCTCTTAGGAATTCCCAAAATTTTCTTTATTTTTACCCTACCTCGGACATCCTCGGATCATCATAAGACTTTCCAGACCTCAACAAAATAGCATTAACTTTCTCCTTGTTCTTGGGGTTTACCTCGGTGTTGCTCGGGGAGTTGTCCATGCTTGTACTGTCAACCAAATGCTGATGCAATTTGGCCAATCCGAGTCTCAATCAACTGCATGTGCTTTGATAAATTTTGCATCTGGCCACTCAATCCACTAACTTCATTCTCTAGCTTGACGAATCTCGTGTTTGTACTCTCCTTAAACTTGCCAAGTATGTCTTCTAAACTTGCTTTCTTTTCCTCCAAAATCATTTCATTCACTTGAAAACCTGGGGGAGGTTGTTGAGCAGCGTTAGGATTAGCATAAGAAAGGTTAGGATGGTTACGATTATTGGGATGGTATGCATGATTGTTTGCTTGGTAACCTCCATAATGGTTCACATAGTAGACTTGCTCGACTGCAGCCACATGCTCGACCATCTTCATAAACATGTCTCTTTGACCCAGCCATTGGTAACTATTAGCTGCCATTGTTTCTAAAATCACCATTGCATCGGCAGCAGTCCTCAGCATCAATGATCCTCAAGACGAGGCATCAATTAATTCCTTGGTTTGAGAATTCAAACCTCCATAAAATTGGCACACCTGTTGCTCAGTGGTAAAATTGTGCCTTGGACATCCTCGGAGCAGATCTTTATACCTTTCCCAAGCTTCGCACAACGACTTATCCATCTTTTGACGCGAACTAGGTGATCTCGGCTTGCTTTTTAATCGCCATACTCGGAGGATAAAACTGCATCAAAAATTTGGTCCTCAACTTCTCCCAAGTACCAATGGAGCCTCGGTCAAGAGAAAAATACCAGGATTTAGCCTTGTTCTTCAGCGAGAATGAGAAGAGTCTCATCCTAATAACATATGCCATTTATCTTCAAGGTGTCGCATATTTCCAAGAATTACTTTAAGTGGCTGTGTAGGTCCTCAGTCGGCCATCCTCCATAATGATTTTGTTGGACCATTTGAATCAGACCCAACTTCAACTCGAAGTTATTGGCATTGATGACAATTCTAAATTCTCCATATAAGGTGCCATCGGGTTGTAGTTGAAACATCCTTTTAATGGTAGGGGGCTCTTCTTCTTCCTCCTCTTCGGTTTGCTGATTTGCTACTTGCATTGCTTTGTATCTGTTGCATGAGCTCCCTCATGCGATTCATCTCTTCTAAAATCACAAATACTTCTTCTCGAGTAGGTTGTGAATTATTCTCAGTCATTTCCTGCTTTCACCTTTTTTTTCCTTTAGGCTCTCCTACTGTTGTTCCTTCTACAGGTTGTTTCAATCTCCAAGTCAACCATCACAAAGAAATTGTTTTGAAAATTTAAACAAAAATAACACTTAAATCAATAATCATAAAACATAAGTAGTAATAAGAATAAATCTAATCAATCTCCGACAACGGCGCCAAAATTAATCACTAAATTATTAGCATGCTGTGATACTAGCAATATAGTGGCAAAAATAAAATTATCGATCCCACGAGGATTGACATACCGAAATATTCCTATATACTCAAACACAGTTTATCAAACTATTGTATAAGAAAATCAAAAAAGAGAGAATAATTATCACTAGGCAAAGTGAAATAAAACTAGAATTAAATCAAATAAATGAAACACAGATCCTAGAATTTAACTCCTATCCTGGATAACATGCGATGGTTAGATAAATTGATTACCACATTCAATCTTGCAACATATGAGAAATCAGAATATTATTGTAACTTCCTTGGTCGGGAAAGTACAACCACTACAACAAATCTGAAAATAGACAATGCAATACAGACAACGCAATACTCATTCGTATTGTCTATATCGTAATAGACAACGCAAAAGCGTAGCCGCGTAGTTAAAAAAATAGGCGGCTATAGATGACGCGGCGAACCGCATTGTCTATATTGATAGACAATGCGGAGGCTCGCGTCGTCTCAAAACACGGGCATAGACAATGATGTAGCCCCTCGTCTCTGTTTTGAATACACACGGCGATAGACGGCGCGGTGGCTCACATTGTCTCGTTTTCAGGGATTTAAAATAGGATTAATTGGGAAAACCGGTTTGGATAATATTGAATTACAAAATTAAATTTAAAATTTTAATTCAGAAAATATAAATTAAATAAATATTTAAAAATCTAAAAATAAAAAATATAAGCGTATATTCCCAATTCCCAAATCAAATTGAATCTTAAACCCTCATCTCGGCCTCTCTTTATCGCCGTTCACGCACGCAGGCCCTCTCTTCCCCGCCGTTCACTCACTCAGGCCGCAGCACTCTCTTCCCCTCCGTTCACGAACTCTGGCTGCTGGCCTGCTGCACGCAATTCTCCATCGCTGCTGCACGCGATTCTCCAGCCCTCTCATCCTCGCCGTTCACGCACGCAGGCTGCAATCCTCTCTTCCCCGCCTTTCACGCACGCAGGCCGCAGCCCTCTCTTCCCCGCCGTTCACGCACGCAGGCCGCAGCCCTCTCTTCCCCGCCGTTCACGCACGCAGCCGCAGCCAACATTGGGAGCTTGAACTGCTGCACGCGATTCTCCATCGCCTCTCTGAACGACTGCACCTCGTTCTTATTCTCTTCTCCATCTTAATTAATTTGCATTCATTGATTCATTAGTTTATGGTTGTGGGCAGAGTTGGCAGACGAGCTCGTACGAGGGAAATCTTCAGTCTGCTGCAGATTCGTTGAAGCCATTGTTGGAGCAAGCAGAAGCAGCCTGTTGCAGACAGTAGCGGTAACTAACAGCCTCATCTTTTTTTTTTTTTTTTTTTTGTCCTGTTGCTTAGATGTCAATTTAGCTAATTACAGTTCAGATTTAGATGCAAGTTTAGATATGTCATGTGTGTAGTTCAAATTTAGTTTAGTGTTGTTTTGCTATTTTGATTTGGCTTGTGAGCATCTGAATGTTGAGTTGTTTTACTGTAACCCATGCCACTCTACTTTATTGCAGTTGACATTTTACAATTGCTCAGTATTTGAAGATTTGCCACACAATTTCCAGAAAAATCAATTATATTTCTATATCCACAAATGCATAAGAAACGTCCATTTTCATATGGTGTTCAAACGTAAAAACAAATAACTAGTCAATTATGGCAGGAATGGATAAGGGGTGGATGTCGAAAAATAGATTATCAAAGGAGTATGAGGAAGGAATCAATTCTTTATTGAATTTTGCCATTGAGAACGGTAAAGATCCAAATGCCATGTGTTGTCCTTGTGTTAAGTGTGTTATCATTGTTTATTTCTTCGTTTTATCGGTGTTTCTCGCCCGTGTGGGCTGTGTTATCTTTATTTCTCCAAATATGTGGTTTGTTGATTTTTCGGTTGAAGCATTTTAAGATGTTATGCTGCCCGATTCTCATTAGGATATCAATATGTGAATTTGGTTAATTATGTGAATATGTTTGAGTTTGGTTAATCATTAAAATATCAAAGACATGTTCAATATGTGAATTTGGTTAATTATACTCGGAGTTTGTACTTTTATGCTTAATAGTCTCATATTCTTTGTGTATGATGTATAGTACATTGGTTTAATAGTCTCATATTCTTTGTGTATGATGTATAGTACATTGGTTAATTATGTTCGGAGTTTCCAAATGTTTTTTTTTTTTGTTTTCTTTCTCCGTATTGTAATTAACTGTTTCTCTTCTTTCTTTATCACTATAGGCACATGGGCTGCTCACACTGAGATGGGTTTGGTGATGACTTTGGTGCTGGTTTCTATGAAATCGAGCCTTGTAGTTTGACTTTCTATTTACTTAACTCTTTTTCACGGTTTGAATGTCGTAGTTTTATATATTTGTTTGAGTTGTAATGAATTAATGTGATTTTAGGTGTATTGGTTTCATGAAAAGTAATGGATTGTTTTTATTGTTTTGATGAATGACCTGACACCACTCAGCACATACTATAACCTTATTTGTTGTAGTGAACATAGATCAATAAAAAGTGATTTTTACTGAGACTCAAAAACACAAATTAAAGACTCCTTAAAACATAAGATTTTATTCCTCAAAAAAAAAAAACATAAGATTTTAATCCTTATGATTAATCTATTTCTTGGTCAGATAATTAATTAATCATATTATGAATTTCCTATTCCTGCTATTAATAATCTCGTCTCGATCTCAAATTAATAACTTGCAATCGAAATTAGTAGCTAATCAATCTAGATTGAGAATTAAACCAGGCATTCACAAACCATCGGCAAGAAAGGTAAATCAATTAGTTAAACATGCATGCATCCAAGATAGTTGTTAACCCTAGAATCTGCTAACAATTTAGATACTCATAACAACGGATTTAAAAGACATAATCATAAAAGAAAACATGAATTTAAATTGCATTAAAATAAATAAAAGAGAAGAAGAAGAATCTGGTTCCAGGTTTGTCAGATCTTGAAATTCGTTCTACAACAACTCGAACTAGAATATAAACTAAAGAAAATAAAACTATGAAAATATAAATCTAGGGCTGAATGGTGTTTTATTTTCGTGCCTCAATAGGTCTATATAAACTAGTTGTGGGAAAAGATATGATATGGTAAATCGATATACAAGGAAAAAGGCTCAAAAGGAAAGTTTTATAATCTTCCTGTTCGCCGCGAATGCTGTGTTCGCCGCGAATGCTGTGTTGGTCGACACAGAGTCTTCTTCTTTTCTTCCCTTATGATACACATACACACCATGTCGACCGCCACAGAGCGGCACAATCCGGAATTGATCTTCCTTCAACTTTTTCACTTGTTTCAACTCACAAAAACCTACAAAACTTCACCACCAAAAGTATAACACATACCTATACTAACTTATGCAAATAAAAGCTATAAAACTACGATAATTACTAAAGAAAACATATAAATAAATCTATAGATAAGTGAGTATAATATGAACTTATAAGAATGATGCCATCACATAGAACTCAAACTACTTTGTAATTAATATTCTTCTTGTCAGAAATAAAATAATTATCCTTATTCTCTTGCAGCATTTATTCCCATTTAATTTCTGATAAACACATTTTTACCCACAACCATCAAAAAAACAAAATGGATAACGAGAGACGCACTAAGGCTTACAACGACAGAAACAAAAACCATGGGTAATTAAGGAACCTTGTTAGGACCCCATGCGGCCCTTGAAGCCATGCTACAACGTCTCTCCAGTCTCCAATCAAATACAGGCGATACGATCGAGAGGAAATTAAAGTCAGTGGCAGCACTTCGTGAAGTTCTGATGAGACAACGAAACACTGATAATTCAAGGGCCGACTCAGGCAGAACAGAAGAAGAGAATCCCGTCAATCAAGTACGGAAGAGACCATTCGGCAAGAGAATCAGGACAACCCACGGCAAAACAAAGAAGATGTAATTTTATCAAAATTAGTATAGTAATTATTATTTTTTTTTTGTTTGAGAAAAAAAAAAACCAAATATCATAGATTAGGCATAATCAAGCCTGGTTACATTGTTTAACCATTCCGGAAAGTTGGATCTCCACATTATATCGTGGGAGATATTTTTACAAAATTGTGCCACCTGATGAGCAGTCCTATTGGAGCTTCTAAAAGCATGAAAAAATCCCAAAATATTTTCTCTCTCCATCTCCGTAACAGAGGCTTGAATCTCATGAGGGATCATACCTTCCTCATCTTCCATTCCTCTCATAATACGAGCCGCAAGAAGGGACTCTGTGTAGATGCAAAGTGGAGAAATCCTTTGTTCAAAGCAAAAAATGATGCCATAACAAATTGCAAGAACTTCACCTCGCAAAACTGATCCTCGATGCGGAATTGGGCGTGCCAAAGCTGCAATAGTTTGTTTTTTTTTTTTTTTTTTTTTTTGTCTCTAACAATAATTCCCACCCCAAATCTGTTTGCCGAGGAGTTAAACAAAGTATCCACATCCACTCGGAAGATCCCAGCATCCGGAGCCTTCCAAAGTCGGTCTCCAAGATGCAGCCCGAGGAAACGATCCCTCTTCAAGCTCTCGCGGGCGTCGTGAAAAGAAGTTCAAGTTAGAGAATAAATAAAAATAAAATATAAAGAATAATGCAAAAAGTTCAAATAATAAGGTTGATCTATAAATGAAGAATAAGAATTATTTCTAAAATGCAGTAATGTATGTGAGAACATAGTTTATAGGTGAATCTCGTATTTAAGAATTTATAAAAGATAGAAGCAACTAGAGATATATAAAATATTAAAATAGAAGTTTTGCCAAGAAATATGGTATAGCCCATTTCAACCCAAGTGACTACTAAGACTGCTAATAACAGAGACCGGTCTCCCCTCCAGGTCCCTCCACCTGGATTTTATAAAATAAAAAAAAAAATTGTTCCATTTTGGAGAAAATGGACCAGACCTGGTCCAGTCTCAACCAAGAAGAGACCTCAAGGTCCCCTCACCTTTTTTATTGTTGGGCCAATGGGGTGGTAACACTTGTCACCATCTCATTGGTCCAAAAATTATTTATATAGTATAGTTTAATTTGAGTATATTTAATATTATAAATAAATAAATAAATATACCAAAATTCATGATTTTTAATTCTCTACAAATAGAGCCTAATTTTGCTATATATTTTTTAAAATTTTAATTTTTCAAAATTAAAATATATAAATATTACACATATTTTGTATTTTTCTAATTCAATATTTCAAAAAAAATGAATGAATGATTTTATTTTATCCAATCGTATTAATTTTTTAATAATTATAATCAATTATAATTATTGTTAATTATTTTAATAAAATAAAATATTATAAAATAAAATAATATGAAATAATTAAATAATATTGTGGTTTGGTGGTTTGGTGGTTGCTGTTAAATCATGTAAAATTATTGTGGTTGGGTTTGGATGAATAATGATGATGTGGAAGAAAGAAAAAATAATTAAATATAAAGTGGTTGGATGGTTGGGTGTGGTTGCTGTTATTCATAGTCTAAGTCTATTACTAGTGATGCCTTCATTTAGTCACGCAAAAGTCAAAACATTACTACATGGGGCAGGTAAGAAATTTACATGGATAATGTATTTTGTTGGGGCCTAGTTTAGTTGGGTTTCCAAAGAAGATGAAATCAATGTGAGGTTACAATAAATTATTCAAATAATATTTATTTTTTCTTACAATATTATTACCATCGAATTAGTTGAAGCTATAATTATTATTATAATTAGTGATAGATTAAGATGTTGCGATATTTAAAATTATAATAATTTTCTTATACATATGAGATATGCTTAGACTATCACCCAACCAATAAATAAAATATTTATTTCTCTATCATCCACTATACAACCTATAAACAAATATTATTTACATCCCCATGAATGATTCAATACAACCTTACTTTCTAATTAAAATATTAATTTATCTTTCTCTTTCAATATAATATAAATAATTTAAAAATATTTTAAATTCATAATTATAATGAATAAATTATTATACAATAATAATTTATAATTTACTTAAAAAAATAGAAAATATAACAATTTAATATTGTAAAAATGAAATTTTTATTGTGTATAAAATTATACCAATATTAGACTCTATTTATAGGAGATTTTTTGAATGAATTTTGGTATAATTTTGAAAAAAAAATATTTAACTATTTAAAAAGTAAGTAATATTTAAAAAAAATAAATGTGCCCAATCATAATGTGATATTTGTCAAATTTTGAAAGAGAGAGGATGTAGGTTGAGTTGGGCGCTCTCGTTTATAAAATAATTGCTTGTGTGGGCATCAAGACTCACACCTTTATCATCCATGAAGAAAAGTATTACATAATGGGACCTACTAATTTATTATTCCTTTTCTTTGTCGTAGGATATAGTTCATGATTGTAATTAATCCAGAACCTTCTTTCCTATTACTTGAGTCAATTTGCTTTGCAGTAGTCTTTGGTTTTTATTTACTACTCCTATTTTTGTTTAATGTAGACTATATAAATATACTTTGATCTTATACGTTTGTTAAAAAATATTAAATATTTAAATTTTCAATATTACCCTTATTAAAAATATTAATTAATCTATCTTTTTCATTATATTACATTTAATAGCTTCATTTTCAAAGATTATTCAAGGATATAATTGTAAATTAATACAGAAAAATAATACTGCCTCTGTCCCATTGAAGTAGTCTCATTTTCCTTTTTTGTCTGTCCCATAGAATTGTCCCATTTTCCTAAAATGATAAACTTTTTCACACTCACCAATAAAATATTAATTCCACTACACTCACAACCCTTAATTCCCGTATCGAAAAGAAATAGGACTATTTCACCGGAACGAAAGGAGTATCAAATAAGAAAATTGAATCAAATAATTAAAATATCCTAAAATAGTAATATGAACCGGATAATCGAAATGAAGGGAGTACATAATTTAAATCAAGTTGCAGGAGTCTTGGTCTTTGCCGTGGGCTCCACACGCATTTCTTACTTTCATACACGCGTCTTTACTTTTATTCCTTATTTTTTCCCATAAAATTCACTAACGATCATTATGCTTCGAATTAGATTCAATTATTCATATGATTCAATGAAGTTTTATTCGAATTCGATTAATGTGATAAATTGGATTTTGACATTATTAAATGAATTAGTATGAAAAAATAATTTTCTAAATTTAAAAATTCTATATTTATATAATTTTACTTGGTAAAAAAAATATGAATTTTGAAACTCTTGATTCTAGTATCATTAAATGATGTAATTGGAAATCTAATTTCATAATTAAAGAGTTGAACTTGAACTTTATATTGTTTGGCCTAATTATAGTTTGATTGAAAATATAACACTAGAGAGATGTAATCAGAAATTAAAATTTTGTTAAATATGAATGTATCGTAATTATTGAATTAATAGCATAAATGGCTGTGATAATTCTTTTATAAAACATGCTTAATTGAAAAACATAATTTATAAAAGAATTAAGAATAATAACTTAAAAAAAAATTTAATCTCAATCATTAAAATTTTGAGATGAATAGTGTGAATTTATTCTTATTCTTTATTTTCATAAGATAATATATATTAGTGAAATATTTTAAGAGGTAAGAAGAGTAAATGATAATTTCCAAATTCAAACCACGACCCCACGACCTACCCCAAAACCTCCCACGCCGCGTGGGGGTTTTGGGGACCCACGCCACTCTCATCTTATCTGTCCCAATTTTCCCTCGTTTCAATCGAACTTTCTGGAATGCTCCAGGCTTTCGACGTTTTGACCTATCATTTCCCGATTCTACCCCCACATAAATCTTGCTCTGTGTCGTACTTGGTGGCTAAGCAAGTGCCCTTTTTCGTCACTTCATCCCCCCTTCATCGTTCTATTTTAATACTACAAATCTACACTCCTTCCTTCGCCTCTCGTACACTTTTTTCTCGTACTCGACAACTCGCGCATCTTTTCAGCAACCTCTTACTTGCATCATCACTACCATGGAAGGCGGAAGAAACAGCTCTGGACGCGGCCGAGGCCGAGGCGG
This sequence comes from Plectranthus barbatus, assembly GCA_026898455.1. NCBI lineage: Eukaryota > Viridiplantae > Streptophyta > Magnoliopsida > Lamiales > Lamiaceae > Plectranthus > Plectranthus barbatus. Next base: position 59,247 of record JAPKLW010000899.1, on the reverse strand, counting down.
TGGTCGCCGCGGCAACTATGAAGGTCAAGGAAGAGGCCAGGGCCGTGGTGAAGGCCAGAATCAAGGTGGCGGAAGGGGGTGGTATGGATCCGGTCGGGGTCCTCAACAGCAGCCTCCCCCGCGCCCGCAGTGGGAGATCCGGCCGGCGAATCAGCCGGTTTGGGGGAACAGACCGACGCAGGCAGCGGCAACCCAGCAGCCACAACCACAAGCGGTGGATCTGGGCCCATCAAGTGGAAGAGGGCCGACGTGGACGGGAAGACCGCGAGGTTCATCTTCGTCTACTGCGACCGTGCAGCCTGCTCCATCTATGGCTGCAGGTAATTTGCTCTGTTACTCTCTTACATTTTTGTTGAAATGTTCGTTTTATTGGTGAGATGTTTATGATCGTTTAAAATCTCGTTGTTTATAGTTGAACTCGGCGTCCAATCTGTTAAGATTTCCGATAAGCCTTCTTCGTCGACGGGAAGACCGTGGGGTCCATCTTCGTCTACTGCTACCGTGCAGCCTGCTACATCTACGGCTGCAGGTAACTCGCTCTGCTACTCTTTACATGTTGAAATGTTCTTTTTGTTGGTTAGATGTTTGTGATCGTTTAAAATCTCGTTGTTTACAGTTGAACTCGGCGTCCAATCTGTTAAGATTTCCGACAAGCCTTCTTCGTCGTCGTCGCCGCAAAGCAAAGAAGGTCAGATTCAGGCGATGAAGCGGCCGGATCACGGCACACTTGCCGTCCGGAAGATCAACATCGTTGTTAACCACTTCCCTGTCTCTTTCAAGAAAGAGGGAACGCTCTTCCACTACGACGTGGATGTGAAACCCTTGGCTTCCGACGGAAGTAGTGCGCCGCCGATGAGAAGGCCGCTCAGAAAATCCGATATGCGCTTCATCAGAGACAGCGCTTTTCCCAATGCCGATCTGCTGAAGTCTGTCTACGACGGGGAGAAGAACATTTTCAGCGCGGTTCCGTTGAAGGAAGGGAAGTTTAGAGTAACTGTTTCTGAAGGCGAAGATGTGAGGAGTGGTATATATATGTTCACGATCAAACTCGTTAACGAGCTGAAGCTATCTAAGCTGCAGGACTACTTGAGAGGGACTTTGCCAGCCGTTCCTCGAGACACATTGCAAGGATTGGATTTGGTGATGAAAGAGAATCCATCGAGGATGACAATCCCTCTTGGTAATAGAAGCTTTTTCACGGCCCGAGGCGCGGAAGATCTCGGTGGTGGGCTTGCAGCCTACAAGGGCTATCAGCCGAGCTTGAAGTCGACCGGGCAGGGCTTGGCATTGTGTTTGGACTACTCTGTTCTAGCGTTCCGAAAGCCGTGGCCCGTTTTCGACTATTTGGAGGAGCATCTTTATGGATTCAGAGGGGTGAATGATGTGATGAGAATGAGGAGGGAGATCAACCAGGCTTTAAAGGGTTTGAAAGTGAAAGTGACTCATCGTCGGACTAATCAGAAGTATACAATTGTGGGGCTGACTGAATCGGTGGCACGCGATATCTACTTTGACCTTGTTGATCGGGAGGGTGATGCCCCTCCTCAGAGAACTAGACTCGTTGATTATTTTAGGGAGAAATGGGGGAAGGTGATTAGGGACCAAGGTATTCCATGTTTGGATGTCGGTAAACCTAGGAAACCTAATGTTGTGCCGATAGAATTTTGTGTGTTGGTTGAAGGTCAGAGATTTCCTAAGGAAGATTTGGATAGGGATTCTGCTGTCTACTTGAAGCAGTTGACTCTGGTTAAGCCTTGGGAGAGATGCAAAACAATTAACGAAATGGTGCGGGCTGAAGATGGACCATATGGGTATGACATTTTAAGTTTTTTTTTTTTTGGGTTCCTTCTATGTTTCTAAATGCTGTTGAATTCATGGCTCTGGTTTTGATCTGACATATCTCATTAGTTCTTGATATTAGGACTAAGTGGTGTGTCTTACCATTGTGCACAACTTGTATGGAATTGATTGTGTCTGTTTCAATGTAGTGGCTGCGCTTGTTCTTCTACATGATATTCTTTCAACTTGCAGCTGTTGGTTGAGAAATTGGTTGGTATTTTACATGTCGATTGAGCTCTTGCTTTATTGGCTAACTGCAGGGAGGTTGCAAGGAATTTTGAGCTTTTCCTCAACACGAACATGACGAAGGTTGAAGGTCGAGTCATTGGTGCTCCGGAGCTGAAACTAGGAGGAGGTGCTCGCCCTGTAAGGGTGGATGCTGAGAAATGCCAGTGGAACCTTCTTGGAAAATCTTTTGTGGAGGCCAAATCTCTTGACCGATGGGCTTTGTTGGATTTCACCAAGGGTGATCGATTTCAGCTGCAGGCAGATGCATTCGTTAACCAGTTGAGGGCCCGCTGCAGAAATCTGGGTATCCAAATGGCTGAACCTGTCGTGTTCCGTCTCACTCGAATGAATGAGCTTGCTTCTACCGACAGGCTCCAGAATCTTTTTCAAAATCTCATGGATGAATCAATTCGAGTGAGTAAAGGGAAGTTGCAGATGGTTGTCTGTGCCATGACTAGAAAGGATCCGGGATACAAGAATTTGAAGTGGGTTTCTGAGACACAAATCGGTGTGGTGACTCAGTGTTTGTTGTCCCAAAATGCTAACAAGGGGCAAGACCAATATCTTGCCAATCTTTGTCTGAAGATTAATGCCAAACTAGGAGGTACTAATTTTGAAGTATCTGGGAGACTTGTGCAGTTTAATCCTGCAGAGCATGTGATGTTCATAGGAGCTGATGTAAACCATCCTGCTCCTATGAACAAAGAGTGTCCGTCTATAGCTGCAGTAGTTGGCTCAATGAATTGGCCTGCTGCAAACCGCTATGCTGCGAGGGTTAGTCCTCAAAAACATCGTTGTGAAACCATTAAGAATTTTGGAGAAATGTGTTTGCATTTGGTTAAAGCATATGCTAGGATCAACAAGGTTAGACCAAGGAGGATTGTGGTCTTTCGTGATGGAGTAAGTGAGGGGCAGTTTGAGATGGTGCTTAGTCAGGAATTGCTTGATCTGTGGAATTCAATCTACACTGACGATTACAAGCCACCTATCACTGTCATTGTTGCTCAGAAGCGCCACCAGACTCGGCTTTTCCCAGAGAACAGAAATGATGGTGGCCAAACTGGTAATGTGCCTCCTGGTACAGTGGTGGACACGAAAATCGTGCATCCACAAGATTTCGACTTCTACCTCTGCAGCCATTACGGAGGAATCGGGACGAGCAAGCCAACTCATTACTACGTGCTGTGGGATGAGAATGGGTTCACATCAAACCACTTGCAGAAACTGATTTATGATATGTGCTTCACCTTTGTTCGCTGCACCAAGCCGGTGTCCCTAGTTCCACCTGTGTACTACGCAGATCTTGTTGCCTACAGGGGGCGTATGTTTCAGGAGGTGGCATTGGATATGGACACTCGATCTCGATCATCATCATCATCAGCTTCCACCCCTTCGTTTGATCAAAATTTCTACAGCCTGCACTCTGAACTGGAGAACATGATGTTCTTTGTTTAAGAGGAGTACCACCCAGAAAGACATGTCCAATCTCCTCCTTGTGATGGGGTTTGTGCGTGAATCTATTGGGGTTTGCTTCTTGTATTGGTGGAGTGGTTGGCGTCAGCGCATGAAGCAGATCCCATTTGTTTTGTTCCTGTGATTGTGATGTTGGCCAGTGACATCAGGTAGTATTTACTATTTCAGTTTGAATAAACAGCCCTTTCGTTTTACTACTTCTCCCAAGATTTCTATTAATTACACGAACCAATCAAGAAAACAGAATCAAACCTTAAACAAATCACTATACAAGAACCCAAGTTGACTGCTTCAAGAATCTGAGGCAAGTTTATTCAGAATATCTATCAGATAAAGTGGTGGTGATGAGGGAGACTAACTCCTTGGCCGTACATGTTGATGTAGAGAGTTTCTGCAGACCTTTCTCGATTCTCAACTGCTGCAGAAAACAATCTGATACCAACAAATGTGAAGATTTCGAAGGAGGCTCGAGTTTTTGCTATATTCACCTGTACCATTTGTGAGACTATAATGAACTCTCATCAAGATGGCTGCGATGACAAGATCTCGGTCTCCGAGTTCGTGGAGGTGGCTGCAGATTGTAACGAGGCTAGCTCGAACTAGACGTGGGATGCTGTTTGCCATAGAATGAGTGAGGGCAGAAAGCAGCCTCTTGTTTCCACTGGTGAGTAGGACTAATGCTGCTTTCCTATGCCAGATTTCCTCTTCTTCTTTCTGCAAATGTTCGGTGTGTTATGATCTGTGATAAATAAGGGTGTGTACGGTCCGGTTTGAATGTTGAAGTATCTGCCAAGCTCATGCGTACAATTTGAGATTTTTACCAATCAAACTAGCCAAATAATTATTTCAAATCGAACCATATTAAAACGGTTTGGTTTAAACAGTTTGAACGATTATTCAACTAACAGTGCAATTATTGAGATTAACAAATAACTTCTCTCAAACCAATTAAACCGGCAAAATTAATTTGGTTTGGCTGGTTTCGGCGAAACCGTGCATACCCCTAATGACAGATGTGGATTTTAGTGTGAGGTTTATATTTATATTTTATACCATGTTGCTGAAGCTGTTCTCTTCAATTCCTGCTTTTCTCAACACCCATTCCTCAACTCGGCTCATGATGAGCACCTTTAAGTAGCAGATGTGCAAGTGCATGGAGTTTTCAAATTTATGTTTAATTGATATTGACAAAGTGCTTATTTACTCGAATTTTGAGATTGCTTCTCACACTCCTTTTGCAATTAGGTTTTAACATTGTTTAGATTTTGTATACATAACTCATGATCTCTCAATAACGAACTATCTACTTATTATATTAAAATAAAGAAGTCTAGAAAAAGCGGGAATGGTTATTTTAGAATTATTTAATTTTTTTAATTTACTTAATAATTTCTATATTCAAGGGATTTTAAAAAAAGAAGCAATATATTTTTTCATAAATTAAATATTTTATGTATCATTCTTTTTATAAAAATATTAAATATTGTTTTTTTAATAAACTAAATAAACATGATAACTATTCTTTAATCTATTAATATTTTAAAGCAAATAAGTTCACTATAATTTCACACTCAAAAAATCACATCATATTAACATCGATTCATTTTATATTTTATCTTTATTTCATTTTTTGTATGCATAAATTATAAATTATTGATAAATAAATTTAAATATAATTTTGAACAATTACTAAATATATAATTTTGTTAATTATATTTTGATATTACAAAATAAGATAATAAAAATATTTGATTAAATTCGTGCAACGCACGAGTGTAAATCTAGTACATGAATAAAACAATTTCTTGCAAGGTTTAAATCTAGTACCGCAATATATTAATCTTATAATTTTCTCCTTTTAAATATTTATTATTCTAGTACATACTACTTTTTACAGGTTTCTTGGTCTCCGAGCAAACATTCGCTTACTCTTGACACGAGAGTACCAGATATTCTCGAAGTCCCTTTATGTTAAATTTAGTAATTATTTAGCTAGTAGAAGTTGACAAGATGCACATGTTTTTGTATAGAAAAATTAAATTAAAAAAAAAAAATTGTAGTTGAGTTCAATTTTGTTATTAAATTTTAATTGTGAAGTACACTTAATAAGAATCCCAATTATGCTTGCTCTATGCCTAATAAAAATTGAAAAATATTTTAATCGAGACATGTTTTATAGGAATTACTCTAGTATGCTTTTAATCAATTTAAGTGTAGCTTAGTTTAAACTAAGAAGTGTAGTATTGCATTTTACTAGTAGTGATATATTGGATTCCCATAGTCCAAAAATAGAAATTAATATATTGTAGTGATAATCTAACTCATTGATATCATATTGAGACATTTTACATTAGTTTAGGGAATGGAAATTATTAGGTAAATTCAAACTATATAAAATCTAGTAATATATGGACCAGGCTAAAAAAGAAGTTTTATCGCCATGTTGGTTATATGTAAAACAAGTTAATATTTTATTAGTTAAATTATGTCCTTGTGATAACTATTAAGGATTGAAATGTTGCATCATTGCTTTTCTTAACAGATTTCAATTTACATTGATGAGTGGTGAAGATAGTTGCAAAATTGCAAAGAGAGTGAGGGAGATAGTTGCTCGTCGTTTATTAGTAGTTTCGATACTTTGTTGACAAAATTTTGGGAATTGATAGCTAGTCTTATAGTGATCGAGTTCAGTACTTTTTTTGTATGAATAACTAATAAAGTTTGTTGGATACATTATTAAATATGTTTATGAATATTGTGTACTTTAGTTTCTGAATATATTCTTTGTTTGATTGATTATTGTATTTATTGGTGTACGATTTTAATTATTATAAAAAATATGAATTTAATGAGCAAAATCATTATATGATTTTTATTATCAATGCACAAGCTTTTCCTGACAGGAAACAAGGAATGTTTAAGTATTTATACTCGCAGTACGTGGTGTCAGCAAAAATAATTTAGCCCAACAGATTAGTATGTGAAGTATAAGTATTTCTAACTCGCAAAATGTGAAGTTAGCAAAAATAATTTAACCCAACATATTAGTATGAGAAGTAAAATGCCTTTACTAACAGTGGAATATTGTAACTTTAAATTCATTTTTCCAACAAATAAATATGTCAGAATGTTTTAATTATCTTGACACTACTACTGTTGTTATAAGACTCCACTCTATAGTGACAATAATTTTTATTTAGTGACACGTAACCCTGTCGGGACAACCCTATTTTGTAGTAGTGGATTGAAAAAATTGAAAATTGAATTCTAAAACATATTTTGGGACATTCCATGGTTATATGGTATTTCAAAATATGAATTCAAGTAATAAAAATAATTGCTTGGGCATCAAGACTCACACCTTTATCATCCATGAAGACAATTATTACATAATGGGACCTACTAATTTATAATTCCTTTTCTTTGTCGTAGGATATAGTCCATGATTGTAATTATTCCAGAACCTTCTTTCTTGTTACTTGAGTCAATCTGCAGTAGTCTTTGGTCTTCATTTACTACTACTATTTTTGTTTAATGTAGACTATAAGAATAATATATACATACTTTAAAGTCAATTTGCAGGAGTTTTGGTCTTTGCCGTGGGCTCCACACGTATTTATTACTTTCATGACACGCTTCTTTACTTTTATTCTTTTTTTTTTCCCACAAAATTCACTAACTACCATTGTGCTTTGAATTAGATTCAATTATTCATATGATTCAATGAAGTTTTATTCGAATTCGATTAGTGTGATAAATTGGATTTTGACATTATAAAATGAATTAGAATGAAAATATAATTTTCTAAATTTAAAAATTTTATATTTATATAATTTCATTAATTTTACTTGGTAAGAAAATATGAATTTTGAAACTCTTGATTCTAGTATCATTAAATGATGTAATTCGAAACCTAATTTCATAATTAAAGAGTTAAACTTGAACTTTATATTGTTTGGCCTAATTATAGTTTGATTGAATATAAGATGTAATCAGGTGTCAAAATTAAAATTTTGTTAAATAGGAACAAATCGTAATCATTGAATTAATAGCATCAATGATTGCGATATTCTTTTATAAAACATGCTTAATTGAAAAATATGATTTATAAAGAAATTAAGCATGATATATTGAAAAAAAAATTAATTTCAATCATTAATATTTTGAAATGAATCGAGTGAATTTATTCTTATTCTTTATTTTCATAAGATTATACTCCCTCCGTCCCTAAACAATTGTCCTGTTTCTAAATGGCACAGATACTAATGATATAGTAAATTAGTATTTTATTTGTGAGTGTGTATTAACTTTTATTTTAGAAAAGATAATACTCCCTCCGTCCCATTTAAAATGGCCCTTTTCTTTTCGGCACGGAAATTAAGAGTTGTGAGTGTAGAATGAGTTAGTGGAATGAATATTTTATTGTTGAGTGTGAAAAAGTTGCCATTTTTGGAAAGGGGCCAATTTAATTGGGACGCCGGATTCGGTAAGTGGGCCAATTTAAATGGGACGGAGGGAGTAATTATTTGGGATAGATAAAAAAAAAAAAAAAAAGACAATTATTTCGGAAGGAGTAGTATTTATTAGTGAAATATCTTTTAAGAGATAACAATAGTAAATGATAACTTCCAAATTTCAACAACAACCCCCCGACCTAACCCCACCTCACCTCTGATCTTATCTGTCCCAATCTTCCCTCGTTTCAATCGAACTTTCTGGAATGCTCCAGGCTTTCGACGTTTTGACCCATCATTTCCCGATTCTACCCCCGCATAAATCTCGCACTGTGTCATACTTGGTGGCTAAGCAAGTGCCCTTTTTCGTCACTTCATCCCCCCTTCATCGTTCTATTTTAATACAAATCTACACTCCTACCTTTGCCACTCGTACACATTTTTCTCGTGCTCGACAACTCTCGCATTTTTTTCAGCAAACTCTTACTTGCATCATCACTACCATGGAAGGCGGAAGAAACAGCTCTGGACGCGGCCGAGGCCGAGGCGGCGGTCGGCGCGGCAACTTTGAAGGTCAAGGAAGAGGCCAGGGGCGTGGTGAAGGCCAGAATCAAGGTGGCGGAAGGGGGTGGTATGGTTCCGGTCGGGGTCCTCAACAGCAGCCTCCCCCGCGCCCGCAGTGGGAGATTCGGCCGGCGAATCAGCCGGTTTGGGGGAACAGACCGACGCAGGCAGCGGCAACCCAGCAGCCACAAGCGGTGGGCCCATCAAGTGGAAGAGGGCCGACGTGGACGGGAAGACCGTGGGGTCCATCTTCGTCTGCAGCTCCTGAGCAGCCTGCTCCATCTATGGCTGCAGGTAATTCGCTCTGTTACACTCTTACATTTTTGTTGAAATGTTCGTTTTATTGGTGAGATGTTTATGATCGTTTTAAATCTCGTTGTTTATAGTTGAACTCGGCGTCCAATCTGTTAAGATTTCCGATAAGCCTTCTTCGTCGACGGGAAGACCGTGGGGTCCATCTTCGTCTACTGCTACCGTGCAGCCTGCCACATCTCCGGCTGCTGGTAACTAGCTCTGCTACTCTTTACATGTTGAAATGTTCTTTTTGTTGGTTAGATGTTTGTGATCGTTTAAAATCTCGTTGTTTACAGTTGAACTCGGCGTCCAATCTGTTAAGATTTCCGACAAGCCTTCTTCTTCGTCGTCGTCGCCGCAGAGTAAAGAAGGTCAGATTCAGGCGATGAAGCGGCCGGATCACGGCACACTTGCCGTCCGGAAGATCAACCTCGTTGTTAACCACTTCCCTGTCTCTTTCAAGAAAGAGGGAACGATCTTCCACTACGACGTGGATGTGAAGCCCTTGGCTTCTGACGGAAGCAGTGCGACGCCGATGAGGAAGCCGCTCAGGAAATCCGATATGCGCTTCATCAGAGACAGCGCTTTTCCCGATGCCGATCTGCTGAAGTCTGTCTACGACGGGGAGAAGAACATTTTCAGCGCGGTTCCGTTGAAGGAAGGGAAGTTTAGAGTCACTGTTTCTGAAGGCGAGGATGTAAGGAGTGGTGTATATATGTTCACGATCAAGCTCGTTAACGAGCTGAAGCTATCTAAGCTGCACGACTACTTGAGAGGGACTTTGCCAGCCGTTCCTCGAGACACATTGCAAGGATTGGATTTGGTGATGAAAGAGAATCCATCGAGGATGACAATCCCTCTTGGTAATAGAAGCTTTTTCACGGCCAGAGGCGCTGCCGATCTCGGTGGTGGGCTTGAAGCCTACAAGGGCTATCAGCCGAGCTTGAAGTCGACGGGGCAGGGCTTGGCATTGTGTTTGGACTACTCTGTTCTAGCATTCCGAAAGCCGTGGCCCGTGATCGAATATTTGAAGGAGCATCTTGATGGATTCAGAGGGGTGAATGATGTGATGAGAATGAGGGGGGATATCAGCAAGGTTTTGAAGGGTTTGAAAGTGAACGTGACTCATCGTCGGACTAAACAGAAGTATACAATTGTGGGGCTGACTGATTTGGTGGCACGGGATATCTACTTTGACCTTGTTGATCGGGAGGGTGATGCCCCTCCTCAGAGAACTAGACTCGTGGATTATTTTAGGGAGAAATGGGGGACGGAGATTCGGGACCAGGGTATTCCGTGCTTGGATGTCGGAAAACCTAAGAAACCGAATGCGGTGCCTATGGAGTTCTGTGTGTTGGTTGAAGGGCAGAGGGTTCCTAAGGAGGATTTGGAAAAGGAAACCGCTGTCTACTTGAAGAATTTGACTCTGGTTAAGCCTTGGGAGAGAAGCAGAACAATTAACGAAATGGTGCGGGCTGAAGATGGACCATATGGGTAAGTGATTTTAAGTGTTTTTTTTATTTATTTTATTTAATGTTTTTAAATGCTGTTGAATTCATGGCTCTGATTTTGATCTGATATTTCTTGAAATTAGGACTAAGTGGTGTGTGTCGCAGCAATTTGCACAACGTTATGAAATTGATTGTGTTTGAATCTGTTTTGTTAATATTTCATGGAGTTGCTGCCTGTTACTACATGATATTCTTTCCAGTTGCAGATGTTGGTTGAGAAATTGGTTGGTAAATTGCATGTTGATTGAGCTCTTGCTTTATTTGCTAACTGCAGGGGAGTTGCTAGGAATTTTGATTTAATCCTCGACATGAATATGACAAAGGTTGAAGGTAGAATAATTGGTCCTCCGGAGTTGAAACTAGGAGGTGCTCGTCCTGTAAGTGTGGATCCCCAGAAATGCCAGTGGAACCTTCTTCGTCAATCTTTTGTGGAGCCCAAATCTCTTGACAGATGGGCTTTGTTGGACTTTACCATGGGTGATAGGCGATTAGAGTTGCACTCTGATGCATTCATTAACCAGTTGAGGACCCGCTGCGGGAGTCTGGGTATCAAAATGGCGAAACCTGTTGCGTGCCGCTTCACTCGAATGAATGAACTAGCTTCTACTGACAGGCTTCTGAAACTTTTTCAAAGTATTATGGATGAATCAATCAGAGTGAGTAATGGAAAGTTGCAGATGGTTATCTGTGCCATGACTAGAAAGGATCCGGGATACAAGAATTTGAAGTGGGTTTCTGAGACACAGATGGGTGTGGTGACGCAGTGTTTGCTGTCCACTAGTGCCAATAAGATTAAGGGGCAAGATCAATATGTTGCCAATCTTTGTCTGAAGATTAATGCCAAGCTCGGAGGCACCAATTTCGAAGTATCTGGGAGACTTTCCCAGTTTAATCCTGCAGATCATGTGATGTTCATCGGGGCTGATGTGAACCATCCCGCGCCTATGAACAAAGAGTGTCCCTCTATAGCAGCAGTAGTTGGCACGATGAATTGGCCTGCTGCAAACCGCTATGCTGCGAGGGTTAGTCCCCAGAAACATCGCTGTGAAACCATCAAGAATTTCGGAGAGATGTGTTTGCATTTGGTTACTGCTTATGCTAGGATCAACAGGGTTAGACCGAAGAGGATTGTGGTGTTTCGTGATGGAGTGAGCGAGGGTCAGTTCGAGATGGTGCTTGGTCAGGAACTCCTCGATCTGAGGAATTCTATCTACACTGACGATTACAAGCCACCGATCACTGTCATTGTTGCTCAGAAGCGCCACCAAACTCGGCTTTTTCCAGAGAACAGAAATGATGGTGGCCAAACTGGAAATGTGCCTCCTGGTACAGTGGTTGACACAAAAATCACTCACCCGCATGATTTTGATTTCTACCTTTGCAGCCACTACGGAGGAATTGGGACGAGCAAGCCAACCCACTACTACGTGCTGTGGGATGAGAATCAGTTCACATCAAACCACTTGCAGAAGCTGATATATGATATGTGCTTCACCTTCGTTCGCTGCACCAAGCCGGTGTCCCTAGTTCCACCTGTGTACTACGCAGATCTTGTTGCCTACAGGGGGCGTATGTTTCAGGAGGTGGCAATGGAGATGGACACTCGTTCTCGATCATCATCATCATCAGCTTCCACCCCTTCGTTTGATCAAAGTTTCTACAGCCTGCACCCTGACCTGGAGAACATGATGTTCTTCGTTTAAGAGGAGTACCACCCAGAAAGACATGTCCAATCTCCTCCTTGTGAAGGAGTTTGTGCGTGAATCTATTGGGGTTTTGCTTCTTGCATGGTGGAGTGGTTGGTTGGTTGGCATCCTCACATGAAGCAGGCAGACCCCATTTGTTTTTCTTTCTTTCCTTGTGGTTGTATTACTCGTGTTTGAAGTTTGAACTCTGTGTTTTTATCTTGTCTGAATTGTGATGTTGGCCAGTGTTATCTGGTAGAGTTGTATTTACTGTTTCAGTCTCTGAATAAACATTCCTTTCGTTTCATTACTTCTCTAATCACTATCCCTCGCTCTCTAATAAACAGATTTATGATTAGAAAATCCTAACAGATTCAAATCTGAGTGTATGCAGGAACCCAAGTTGAATTCTTACAGAACGCCTTCCTCCATTCTCAACTGCTGTAAGAAACAATCTGATACCAACAAAGTTTCAGAAATGTGAAAGCTTTTGAAGGATTCTCGGGTTTTGCCATATTTACCTGGGTCTTAGATACCATGTAGAAATGGTGAATAACACATGAGAAAACAAAGAAATTTGGAGAGTAATTTTTCTATTCTTTCATTCAATTTGCCCAAGAAGGTACGTACTAGAAGATATATACAATTACAGAGAATAAAAAAAATAAAAAAATTAGAAGGACAATACACTTGTTAAACAAAAAAAAAAAAAAAAAAAGAAACTTGCATAAAGGAAAAACGTCTCCAGCTCAGCACCTAAGGTGGCAAAAACTCTTTCCGTGCATTACCATCAACCATTTTCATTGCTTTCAAAGCCCAACATCTCAGCATCATTAGCTTCACCTCTTCTAAACTTCAACACCCCCTCCTCAAGCTAAACTTCCCATAAGTTCAGCTTGAAGAGAAGAGTATAAAAAATCGAAGAAGAAACAACTTTAGTGAACAAATCAGCAAGCTGCATTTTGGATTGAACATGTGTTGGAGAAATAAGACCAGCTTTATAGGCATCTCTCACAACGTGACAATCGATCTCTATATGCTTTGTTCTTTCGTGAAAAACAAGGTTCATAGTAATATGGATGTCAACCATACTATCACAGTAAAGAGGGATGGGCAACTGCGCATTATAACCAAAATCTTTCATCATGAAGGTGATCTATTTGCAACTCATGCACTGTGACTGACATTGATCTATACTCAGCTTCCGCCGATGAACAAGCAACGGTAGTTTGCTTCTTGGTCTTCCAAGAAATCAAACTATCCCCTAGGAATATGCAATAGCCAGAAATAGACTTACGCGTGGTGCGGCACGCTGCCCAATTCTTGGTGGAATAAAAAAGACCACAGGAAGGACATTCGGCCAAGTATCGAAGAACATGCTGTGCAGCATGCCAGTGAGAAACCCTTGGAGCATGAACAAACTGGCTTAATTGTTGCCCAGCGTATATCAAATCACGTCTTGTGTAATTAAGATATAGCAATCTACTAACAAGACGGCGAAATTGATCCGGGCGATCAAATAGGGATGAGTTGTCTTGATCGACAGCAACAAACCTCAATCCTGCTAGAAAAGGAGTTGAAGCAACAACACAATCTAACATACCCGAATCTTGCAAAATGTCGTTCACATACTTTGTTTGACTCAAGTATATTCCATCAGCAGAACGAGTTAGTTCCATACCAAGAAAATATTTGGCTTCACCTAGATCTTTAATAGAAAAAGGCATTATGTAGGAAATATTTCACTTGAGTGACAACTTCAACATTTGACCCTGTAATTAGAACATCATCCACATAAACTAGGATGAAGATGCAGCTTGAAGAAGAGAAGTACCTGAAGAAACAATGATCGTGTTTGGATTGTTCAAACCCGTAATCAAGATGTTTTTAAGTCAGTTCCTCATTCCATTGCCGCGAGGCTTGCTTCAAACCATACAAAGATCTCTTAAGCTTACATACTTCACCATTTCATGCCTTCAAATAACCAGGAGGAGGAATCATGTATATATCATCACTAAGATGCCATGTAGGAAGGCATTGTTAACATCAATTTGGTCCAAAAGCCAATTGTTAGAAGCTGCTATGGCAATGAACAAACGAACACTAACTATTTTTGCAACTGGGGGAGAAAATCTCGGAATAATCTTCTCCCTCAACCTGTGTGAATCCCTTTGCAACAAGGCGCGCCTTGTATCTTTCCACGCTGCCATCAGCATTGTATTTTATCCTAAAAATCCACTTACATCCAACAACTTGCTTCCCTGAAGGTAAGGATGTTAGATCCCATGTGTGGTTCCTTTCAAGAGCTTCAAGTTCTTCCTTCAAAGCCTGTTACCACAACACATTGTTTCTAGCCTGATTATATGTCCTCGGCTCTATAGAAGTAGACAAAAAAGCAAGAGTGTTAGCATGAGCTGCAGTTATGGAGCAGGAGGAAGAGGGCAGGATGGTGGTGTAGTCACTAAGCCAACTGGGTGGTTGTCTGATTCTTTCACTACGACGAAGGGGAAGAACAAGAGGAGAAGAAGAAGAAGGTGATTCAGGAAATGTGGAGCTGAATCTGTCAGCATCATTAGATTCATTATTGGCAGTGTCACAATGTGTTGGAACATTTGAAGAGGATACAACAGAAGGATCAAGGCCAGGTTCCAAGAAAGGATTGCCCACAGGAAGAACTTAAGAGGAGCTGGGATTATGGACAGATGGCAGGATGGATTCATTGAACACAATATCTCTTGAGATGACGATTTTCTTTAAGGAAGGAATGTAAATTTTGTAGCCCTTTTGAGCTGGTGGATAGCCAACAAACACACCAGTTAAAGATTTGTTTTCCAACTAGTCTGAATGTGGGAGTTTATTTACAACAAAGCTCAAACAACCAAAAACCTTGAGCATGAAGTAGTTGGGTGGTTTGTTGTAAAGAATATGATAAGGTATTTTCCAGTCAATGAGAGGAGAAGGGACCATATTGATCAGGAAAGTGGCTGTAAGTTTGGCATCTGACCAAAAGAATTTAGGAAGTTTTGAGTGCAAAAGAAGAGATCTAGCCACTTGAAGGAGATGTTTGTGTTTTCTCTCAACCACCCCGTTCTGTTGGGGTGTGTAGGGACATGACTTTTGGTGTAAAATGCCAAGATTGTGGAACAAAGTTTGTCAATGTGAGTTCACAAACTCAGATCCATTATCCGTTCTAACAATTTTGACAGATTTATCGCAGTGTTTTTTGACAAATTTAACAAAGGTTTCTATTGTGGAAGGAACTTGGGTTTTGAATTTGAGCATGAAAGTCCATGTGCTACGGCTGAAATCTATATCTATATATATATACTAAAGCAAAGAAGTGTAGAAATAACTGTTCCCGCCAAAACTATAAAAAACGTCCATATGTATATTAAAAAGTATTATTATTATCTATTCTATGAAATATAAATATAGTTGAGTTGGTTTGATGTGGGAAATTTAAATTTTTGGTCCAAATTGTCCGGGTTCAAATCCCACTATCAACAAATGTATATTAATTTTTTTTAGTTTTTACATAAAGATTAATCATTATAAAATCTACAATATTAAATATTACCAGTCAATAATCGTTTATAAAAAATAATCATTCATAGTTGTTATGATCTCTGATTTTTAGCATCGACTTAAAAAAATCTATTAACTTGCAATTAAAAACCACTAAGAAAATGCATATAACAATGGTTAAGCAAAGTTACAAACTGAATAGCTTCTCGAGTTGCATCATCTGTTAGAACAAAAAAACTCAATTCATAAATTTTATTTTAAACATGAAGACAAAAAACTGCCCAAAATTTATAATTCAACCCAATTTTTTAATTTTTTTTAAAGGAGATGTAAATATTTGAATAATTAATAAAACTCAAATATGTGCTCACAGAATTACAGGTCAAAGAAGTCTAAACGTGAAAAATAATCTATTACACAAACAAAAATGTCTTACAACCAAAAAATATAACATGGCTCTATAAATTTTATTATAATAAAAGTAAATTTTAAACTCATTTCAAAAAAAATTATTCTAAACATGCTGACAAATAATTGCCTAATATTTATAATTCAGCCAACTAAAAAAAATATTTGAATAAAAAAATTAATAAAATTCAAATACCGATCCAAAGAATTGTATTCAAGTTAAACTCATTTTTTTAAAAAAAAATCTACACATATTTGCCTTAAAGAAAGCTACAAAGAAAACTGTCGATTAAATAATACTCCCTCCGTCCCAAAACAATTGTCTTGTTTTCCTTTTTCGTATGTCCCAAACAATTGTCCTCTTACCTAAAATGGAAAGTTAATACACACTCACTAATAAAATACTAATTTCCTCTGTCTCTACTTGCATTGGTATCTGTGCCATTTTCAAACAAGACAATTGTTTTGGGACGGAGGGATTATCTTTAAAAGCCGTAAATCTATCAATATATTAAAATAGAATAGTGTAATTGTTCCCGCAAAAAATCTATTTATATTTTTCGAATAATTATTTTAAAAAATATTAAACTTTTTTTCACTAACATAATTTTTACTAACAAACTAAAATTTATTTTGTCAACTTTTCTCAATAAAAAAAACATTAATAAATCTCAATAAAATTGTTTTTATAACTTTTTCTTTAAAAAATTATATTTTCATCTTTTGTTTTATTTGTTGTGTTTAAATATTTAAATAATAAGAGTAATTTTATTTTATGAACAAATGAAGTCTAAAATAAATTATACTTAAAAATATAATATAATTAATTATACTATAATATAAGATATAATTTATTTCATTAGCACATCGTGCGAGTGCAAAGCAAGTATATACTAAAGAAAGAAATCTAATAAAAATTGTTCCCACCAAAATTATAGGAAAGCGTATATCTATATCTTTAAACCTATTTTGACAAAAATGTAGAAGTAATAGAGTTGGTATAACGTGTTGATTTAAAGTTTCTGCATCCTAGAGGTATCATGTTCAAATCCTCACTTGCATCTTAGAAATGTATTTATAAATTTTTATTTTTTTTACACAAAAATTACTTCATTTATTTAAAATAAAAAGACGGGAATAATTATTCCATCAAATAAAATTAATATTTTATTAAATATATTATGATTAATTAAATAATTATTAATTAATACTAATCATAATAATCAATTTTGTACATTAAATATAGTCGGTCTTATTTTAAATTTCTATATTCCATAATAAAATATAATTATCTCCATTCATTGTCAACAAGATATTTGATTTTTTACCAATATTTAAATAATTTATATAATTTCGATAATCAACCTATAATTAAATTTATACAATAACATGCAAACATAAATGATGATAACAAATCAAATTACTTTAAAATTATATTTTTCAAAAATAGTAAGATAGTAATATTTAATAATTTTAACATTAATAATTTTATTATTTATATTTATAATTTATATAATCTTTTATAACTTATATATGAATTTGTGTAAATCTGGTACAAATTCATTATTTTTATAATGTAAAATATTAAATTATATGTAAACTATATCTATCTATCTATCTATATATATACTAAAGGAGACTAGTCTAAAATAACTACTCCCGTCAAAACTTTTTTTATATTATTTTATTAATTATTTTATATTATATCATTAATATATACTATAAGCATTAATAAAATATGACAATACTATATTTTTATTTTATAATTAATACATTATAATATTTTTTATAGAATAATTTTTAAATCAAATCTCATAGACTTTGAATTTAATATACTTTTTTATAATTTTATTAAATATATATATATATATATATATATATATGATTTATAATATAAAAATAGTTTATATTATATTAAATATAATATTGATGAATAAAAACAAGATAAATTTTAAAACAATTGTTAAAAATGTTAGAATATATAACTTTATTAATTATATCTCAATATTATAAAATAAGAAATCATATAAAATGGTGTAGAAGATGTAATGGATTCAGACTTCATCTTTCGATCTTGAATTAATAATTAAACTATTTTTGTAATTCTAAATTGACAACACTTTAAATTTAAAGTAACACATTCTATTGAAAAAAATAAATAATAATAGTATATATATATATATATATATATATATATATATATATATATATACACACACATATATATAATAGTCTAAAAAAATTGTTCCCGCTAGAGAAATATATATTTTTTCTCTTATAACATAGATATACAATAACACTAATAAAAAAAAACAGCAAAATATAATGATGAATGATGATTTCGCTGAAAAAATATGTTGCATTATATACTATAATTTCAAACATTATATTGTGTAATTGTATTTATTATATAACTTCATGCATTATATTGATCTCGACATGCATTATATACCTAGCATACATTCATTATATACCGAACAAACATTCATTATATAATATAGTAATATACATTTATATGATATAGAAAAAAATACATAATTAAAAACAAGTAATATATGATCAACTTTTATGACAACTATGATATATATATAAAATAACAACAATAAAAATTTCAAAAACATTATATTTGTGTCATATTACTCTAAAAACATTGATATAAACTACTTTTTTTTTAACTATATATATGTATGGATTTCTATTATTATTTATATATTTTTAAATAATGTATCCCCATTTTAATGTTATTTATATATTATACCCCCGATTTTGAAATCCTGGATACGCCACTTATTATATGTACAATTTTAGAGAGTATTTAGATTCAGTAGTTTGAATATTGAGTAATTATAATTTATGAGTTTGTATTAGTTATATATTTGTATTGTACTTTTAAATTATTTGTATATTTTTAACAAAAAGTATTATGATTTAATAATTTATATAGACATTATGCATTAGTAATTCTATATTGAGCAATTTTTAACTTTTGAGTTTGTTTTAATTATATTTTCATCTTACTTCTTCATTATGTGTACATTTTGCAAAAAAAAATAAGTATTTAGATTAAATAATATATATTAATATACAATTCATACTTTAATATTTTTATATTGAACAATTATAACTTAGGAGTTTATTTTAATTATATAGTATATCTTACTTTTTCCATTATATATGCATTTTAAAAAGAGTATTAAGATTTAATAGTTTATATAAATATATAGATTTTATCTTACTTTTCAACTATGTGACATTTTTAAAAACAATATTAAAATTAAAATTTAAAATTTTCTATAGATATATATGTATAATTTAGGAGTTTGTTGGAATTATATTTTTATCTTACTTTTACATTATATGTACCTTTTAAAAAACATATTAGAATTTAAAAGTTTGTATAGATATATAAATAAATAGTACATAAATAGAAAAATATATAAATATTAAATTAATATAAATATCGAGCTTATAACGAACCTACTCGCGATCTCTTAAACGTTTATGTTCGTGAGCTTATTAAAGAGCCTGATCGTGAACCTGTAAATGAGCCTGCTCGCAAGCTTTTAAACGAGCCTGCTCGCGAGCCTATATATATAGAGTAATGATATGCTGCCCACCTTATGGTGAGCTACAAGAATATAATATACCCTAATTGGGTGTATGAACCCTACGATTGAATTTATAAAAGTAATTAAAATTATAATAAATTAAAATTATAAAAATAAATGATTAACAAAATAAAATTTTATTAAAGAAACATAAAAATATATGTTGTAGCTCACAGAAGCTCACCATAAGGTG
>JAPKLW010000899.1:0-39365 GCA_026898455.1 Plectranthus barbatus | reverse complement strand
CGAATGGTATATATGAAAAATATTATTATGTTTAAAAATAGTTTGATGTAATAAAAATTTATGCATAAAAAATAGAGTTGATGTAACAAGTATTGATTTATTTTAAGACTATATAAGATTTTTACTTTAAATTTTTGAGATAATATATTTGCAAATCGTAAATATTTTTTTTACTATAAATATTATTTTTGGAGATATTAGATATTATTTTTTGTTAAGATATATAACTTTGACAATATATAAAATAATTTCAAAATTTGAATTTGATTGATTTTTTTTTGTAAAAACACATCATTCATATTATATATGGATTAAATTTAATATTATTATAATCATAATTATCAATTATCTTATTAATAAATTCCCAATTTAACGAAATTGTGATAAATACCACGTTTATATATTAATAAATAATTACAATAAATTAATTAGAAAATTATATAACTAATTTATTATGTGAATATTAATAATAATAAGTACACTTAAAAAGAAGTATATCATAATTATGTATTATATTACATTTGTTACTTGTAAACATTCATATTACCTTATATATGTGACGAGTCAATTGTTTAGGGATAAAATGATAGGTTTCAATTGATTCTTATTTAAAGAGTTTAAAATTTGTTGTAAAAGAAGGGGGATTGAACACAAGCCAATGCATATATCCACAACACACAATCCAACTAGTCTATCAACATGTCTTATAAAATACCTAAACAAATATATATCTATATGTATACAGCGGGTCCGGCTGAAATGGCCAGTTTGGGCCACCAAACTGGAACCGGACCGATTTTGATCGGTTTCGAATTTTTCAAACTGCCAGTTTGAAAATTGAAATTATAACCGGTTAAATAAATCCGATTTGGCCAGTTTCGACCAAACCGCGAACACCCCTAGAGTAGATACGGTTAACAGTTTGTATGGGTTCCATAAGAAGCACTTGGTTCCTCTCAATGTGGAAAACATCATTTTATCTGAGTAAAAATTCCATAGATCTATCTTCCGTAGACCTTTGTTCATACAATTTAGTCATGACTTTAAATGTAGATTCAAGAGCCTTCTTAAAATCATCAGATTGGTTATCTTTCGAGCTTCCTAAAATTTTCATAACATCTTCAAAACTGAACATGGGTCTAATCTGATGCAACTGATCAGTGAGGTCTTTCAACTTGCCATAGTATTCGGTTACCCCCATATTTTCTTGTCTAACATTAGTTATATTCCTCTTAATTTGAAACAATAGAGATATGTTAGAAATACCATACCTCTCATCCAATTCCTTCCACAAATCCGCAACATAGTCGATGTAGGCAAACTGGTGAACTAGGTCCTTTGAGATGGAGTTCTTGATCCATGAGAGAACCATGCTATTTCCCTTTCTCCATTTTCTGTAAAACTTAGAATCTACGGCTGGCATAAAACAATTTCCATCTGTCAGTCCCAATTTGTCCTTTGATTCAAGAGCAATTTGTAACGCCCTAATTTTCGTAGAATAAAATAATGGACAATAATTGCATAAAATAAGCACGTCACTTTTATTTAAATTAAACTTACAAAATAAATTTTTTTCTTTTCAAAATAACATAAAGGAAAAATAAGCATTTTATTTAAATTCCTCTTCCATCATCCGCACTAGCCCATCGCCCGACATTTAACCTGAAAAATAGTAATAACTTTGGGGTGAGCGTTATTAACTCAGGGGTGATCAAGTTTATCCAAGCTATACAATTATAAAAGGTAAATGTAGGCAACCATTCGACTAAATAGAACACATGGGCAACCCGTCGGCTTATCTCGTGGTTAACCCGTCGGCTAAATCGTAGGTACCTGCATAAAAGCATAACATGGATAAATAATATTTTGAATCACACATAGATCCCCATCTTGACTTGAACTTCGCTTGGAATCGAAGAAATAGTTGTTAGTTCCACGCGCCGCCTAAATCATAATAATAATAATAATAATAATAATAATAATAATAATAATAATAATAGCAATGAGATAAAATAATTAAATTAAAATAATAATAATAACAATAATATACATGGCCTAGCCCAATATGATCAATAAAATGCTCCAAACTGAAAATGTTCTTGCATGGGCCGAAACTAAGAAATATTATTGCTAGCCCAACCTCCAACATAAAATAAATAAATTGGCAACCCACATAGGGGTGAGCAACGGTCGGTTCGGTCTGAAAACCAAACCGAACCGCTCAAACCGTCAAACTGCGAATTCTAAAAAACTAAATCGAACTGCACCGCTAGGATTATGTAAATCACACCGAACCGAATGTGCGGTTTCGGTTAGGTTTGGCAGTTTGCACCGAACTTAACCAAACCGCACCGAACCGCACAGTTTCGGTTTAAACCGAACTTTTTCCATCTATTTTTCAAAATGTTTGAATTAAAACATACATTTTCATGTTCCAATATTCATTAAAAGTCCAACTACACCAAATATAATCCCACAAGTTCAACAAACAAGTCTAACTCATAAATTCAAATACACAAATTCATGAATAACAATTCAAATATAAGTTCAAATCTACAAATTCATATCCAAACCGCCCGAACCGAACCGCCATATTTCGGTTAAAACCGAACCGGACCGAATTTTAGTGGTTTCAAAAAATCCAAACCGAACCGAAACCGTCAGTTTACGATTTGGTTCGGTTTTCGGTTTGATTTTGCTCACCCCTACCCCACACCCATCTCCTATTCTCTTGACGCCTGAAAACATTAGGTGAAAATAAAACTAAGAATTTCTCACCCTCTCTATGCCAATGCATATATTCTTAAGGGAAAATACCTTGGAAGAGAAAGAACAGGAGAAGAATGATATGTTGGTGATGGAATGAGGTTTCTACCCCTCTATTTATAGTGAGAAATGTGAGAGCTCAAATATCAAAGTTTAATGCAAAGAATTAAATTCTTAAAGAAAGTGGGGATAATTGGATAATCAAAAGGTCGGGAAATGAATCACTCAATTGAAAAAGTAATATATGCAATAGTTTATAACCGAAGGAGAAATTTAAATGAGGAAAACATAATATTTGAATAAAATAGTACTCCTCCCGTTTCGATTATATAGTCTGAGTTACTATTTTAGGGTGTTTCAATTATATAGTCCAGTTTCTATATTTGGTATTGTTTTTGTATGGTAATTTACCATTACATCCCGCAATAATTTTGGAAAATGAGAATATTAAATGTAATATTATGAAAATGAGAGGTTAATTAATGCTTTAAATAAAAGTAATGTTAGAAGTTTGTTTAAATATTAAATAATTTTTGACAAACGTGCAAAATCAAACTGGAGTATATAATCGGAACGGAGGGAGTAATATTTAGAAAAAATAATTAGGTTGGAGGGGAAAAATGGCAAATGACTAAAGTTAAATAAATAATATGCGGGCCATATAAAAATAATAGCTAGGTTAATTGGCAATTTGGGCTAACAGATAAATATATGTTGGGTCAAACAGTTGGGTTAACTAAAATAAAATCATTTGAGCCAGAAAATGGAATTTAGAGAAGTAAATAATATCTGGGCTCATAAATATTTTTTTTCCATATGCATATATATTTTATTTTTTGTTAATTAAGTAACTTAAATAAAATAAAAATAATAATAATAACAATATAAATTAAGGCGCGACTTCTAGGAACCTAACTTAAATAATTTGCATGCATGGTTAGAGAATGTAACAATTTTTGTAAAAAAAAAACTTGCGTCGCAACAGAATTACCATGACTTTCTTCCACAATCGATAGTTGGCGTCCGTGAGCGGCGGAGAGACGAGCACCATTCCTGGGTGATTCGATCCATGAAGAGTTAGTTGCTCTTCTTAATAGGAATCAAGTTTCGTATCGTCAGTCATGGCCGAGGTGAATTTATTCAACCTGGGTCTTAGATACCATGTAGAAATGGTGAAGAATAAGGATGTCAATCGGGCTAATCCATCGGGTTTCGGGCTAACCCTATCGGACTGCGGGCTATTCGGTTCGGGTTGAATCAGACTGAATTTTTATCGGGCTAAAAATTCTTGTACCTAACCCTAACCCACCGGTTTTCGAGTTGGCCCGTCGGGTTGGCAATATTTACGAGTTTATTTGTAAAGATTTTCTTAAAATATTTTAACAACCCCTAAAAAAAACAAAATGATGAACCAACATAAATAAAAGACATCAAACAAAAAATTTCTTCGCAAAAAATAGTGATAAGTGGATAAAATGTTGTCCAATTGTAGTTTGAAAAAAAAACATCAATCCTTATATACCAACTAATTTAAGTAATAGATGTACATTCTTCAACATGTAAAATGATAAAATATAGATTATAAAATTAAATGTAGCTTTCACTTGGGTGAATATAACAACGAGAGGCTAAATGTACTTGAAAGGAAAAAATGAGTACATACACAAATTAGAAGAGTGACGAGTGGAAGACAGTGAAAGAAGAAGAAAAGATGAATTTTTCGATTTGAGGGTAATAGATTACGTTATTGGAAGAGATAGATGATATTTTGTGTGACAGAAAAAATTAGGTCTAGGGAATTAGGTGTATAATTAATGGGTATAGTAGGATATAAATAATATTAGAAATAATGAATAAATATTATATATATATATATATCTATATATATATATATATATTATTAAATATTGTCGGACCTACGAGCCGACCCGCAACCCACCGGGCTCAGCTTATTCGGTTAAAAATAATCTCGAGTTGAATTTTTTTTACCCTAACCTGCATTTTAGCCAACCAATTTCGGACTGACCATCGAATTCGGACTTTATTGACATCTTATGAAGAATACATGCGAGAAACAAAGAAAGTAATTTTTCTATTCTTTCATTCAATCTGGCCAAGAAGGTTCGTACTAGAAAATATATACAATTACATTTACAGAGAATAAAATAATAATAATAAAACTAGAAAAAGGTACACAACAAACTTGCAAAAAGGAAAAGCATCTCCAGCTCAGCACCTAAGGCGGCAAAAACTCTCTCTCATTCAAATCCTCATGCACGCTGTGCATTACCATCAACCGTTTTCATTGCTTTCAAGCCCAGCGTCTCAGCATCATTAGCTTCACCTCTTCTAAACTTCAACACTCCCCCCCCCCCCCCAAAACCACCCACCCCACCTCACCTCTGATCTTATCTGTTCCAATCTTCCCTCGTTTCAATCGAACTTTCTGGAATGCTCCAGGCTTTCATCGTTTTGTCCCCTCATTTCCCGATTCTACCCCCACATAAATCACGCACTGTGTGTATACTTGATGGCTAAGCCAGTGCCCTTTCTCGTAATTTCCCGCCCACTTCATCGTTCTGTTTTGGTAGTACAAATATACACTCCTTCCTTTTCACTCGTACGCTCTTTTCTCGTGCTCTACGACTCTCGCATTTTCAGCAAACTTTTTCTGTTGCTTGCATCGTCACTACCATGGAACGCGGAAGAAACAGCTCTGGACGCGGCCGAGGCCGAGGCGGTGGTCGCCGCGGCAACTTTGAACGTCAAGGAAGAGGCCAGGGGCGTGGTGAAGGGAATCAAGGTGGTGGAAGGGGGTGGTATGGTCCCGGTCGGGGTTTTCAACAGCAGCCTCCCCCGCAGCGGGAGACTCGGCCGGCGAATCAGCTGGTTTGGGTGAACAGACCGACGCAGGCAGCGGTGGATGTGCGGCCATCAAGTGGAAGGGGGCCGGCGTGGACGGGAAGACCGTGTGGTCAATCTTTGTCTACTGCGACCGTGCAGCCTGCTCCATCTATGGCTGCAGGTAATTCGCTCTGTTACTCTTTTACATTTTTGTTGAAATGTTCGTTTCGTTGGTGAGATGTTTGTGATCGTGTAAAATCTCGGTGTTTATAGTTGAACTCGACGTCCAATCTGTTAAGATTTCCGATAAGCCTTCTTCGTCGACGGGAAGACCGAGGGGTCCATCGTCGTCTACTGCTACCGTGCAGCCTGCTACACCTCCGGCTGCTGGTAACTCGCTCTGCTACTCTTTTACGTAATTTTTGAAATGTTCAATTTGTTGGTTAGATGTTTGTGATCATTTAAGATCTCGTTGTTTACAGTTGAACTCGGCGCCCAATCTGTTAAGATTTCCGACAAGCCTTCTTCGTTGTCGCCGCCGCAAAGCAAAGAAGGTCAGATTCAGGCGATGAAGCGGCCGGATGTCGGCACGCTTGCCGTCCGGGAGATCAACATCTTTGTTAACCACTTCCCTGTCTCTTTTAATAAAGAGGGAACGATCTTCCACTACGACGTGGATGTGAAGCCCCTGGATTCTGACGGAAGCAGTACGCTCAGGAAATCCGGTATGCGCTTCATCAGAGACGAAGCTTTACCCGACCATCTGCTGAATTCTGTCTACGACGGTGAGAAGAACATTTTCAGCGCGGTTCGTTTGGAGGAAGGCAATCATGGAGTAGCTGTTATCAAAGGCAAGGATGTAAGGAGTGGCTCATATAGTTTCACGATCAAGCTCGTTAACGAGCTGAAGCTATCTAAGCTGCAGGACTACTTGAGCGGGACTTTGCCTGCCGTTCCTCGCGACACATTGCAAGGACTGGATTTGGTGATGAAAGAGAATCCATTCAAGAAGACAATTCCTTTTGGTACTAGAACCTTTTTCACGAATCGAGGTGTGATCAATCTTGGTGGTGGGCTTGCAGCCTACAAGGGCTTTCAGCCGAGCTTGAAGCCGACTGAGCAGGGTTTGGCACTGTGTTTGGACTACTCTGTTCTAGCATTCCGAAAGCGGTTGCCGGTGATCGACTATTTGACGCAGCATTTTCCTGGATTCAGGGGGGTGGATGATGTAAGGAAAATGAGGGAGCAGATCAGCAAGGCTTTGAAGGGTTCGAAAGTGAATGTGACTCATCGTCAGACTAATCAGAAGTATACAATGCCAGTGGAACCTTGTTCGTAAATCTTTTGTGGAGCCCATATCTCTTGACAGATGGGCTTTCTTGGATTTTACCAAGGGTGGTGATAAGTGGCAATCTGATGTATTCATTAACCAGTTGAAGGCCCGCTGTGGGAGTCTGGGTATCCACATGGAGCCACCTGTTGCGCTCCATTTGACTAGAATGGATGATCTAGCTTATACTGACAGGCTCAAGAACATTTTTCAAACTCTCAATGATAAATCAATCAGAGCTCATAAAAGGAAGTTGCAGATGGTTATCTGTGCCATGACTAGACAGGATGCGGGATACAAGAATTTGAAGTGGGTTTCCGAGACACAGATTGGTGTGGTGACGCAGTGTTTTCTGTCCACGAATACCGATAAGACTGAGAAGGCGCTAGATCAATATCTTGCCAATCTTTGTCTGAAGATTAATGCCAAGCTAGGAGGCACCAATTTCCAAGTATCTGGGGGACTTTCCCACTTTAGTCCTTTAGATCATGTGATGTTCATCGGGGCTGATGTGAACCATCCCGCGTCTATGAACACAGAGTGTCCCTCTATAGCTGCAGTAGTTGGCACGATGAATTGGCCTGCTGCAAACCGCTATGCTGCGAGGGTTAGTCCCCAGAAACATCGTTGTGAAACCATCCAGAATTTCGGAGAAATGTGTAAGCATTTGGTTACTGCATATTCTGAACTCAACAAAGGGGATCGGCCGAAGAGGATTGTGGTGTTTCGTGATGGAGTGAGCGAGGGGCAGTTCGAGATGGTGCTTGATCAGGAACTCCGCGATCTCAAGAAATCAATCTACACCCACGGTTACACGCCACGGATCACTGTCATTGTTGCTCAGAAGCGCCACCAAACTCGGCTTTTCCCAGAGAAGAGAAATGATGTTGATAACAATGGAAATGTGCCTCCTGGTACAGTGGTGGACAAAGAAATCGTGTCCCCGCGTGATTTCGATTTCTACCTTTGTAGCCACTATGGAGCAATGGGGACGAGCAAGCCAACTCACTACTACGTGCTGCGGGATGTTAGAAGATGAACTCAAGAATTGTTTGTTCTTGATTGTTATTTAGAATGAATCCCTCGTACATTATTTATAAGCAAAGAAAACTTAACCACTAAGAAAACTTAATCACTAAGAAAACTTAACCACTAAGAAAACTTAAACACTAAGCAAAAAAGAAGCTACAAGACTTATGTTTATCAATCTCCCCCTAAGTCTTGTGCGTTGTCTCCGGTTTGATGTGGACCAGACCAATTCGAGTTCTTAGTTCAAGAAACTTCACTCGTCCCAGAGACTTGGTGAGGATGTCAGCGAGCTGATCCATGGTGTTGATGTAGCTGACCTTGACGCTTCCCTCCTCCAGGCTGCTTCTAATGAAATGGTACTTGATGCGGATGTGCTTGCTCCTTTCATGGAAGACGGGATTCTTGGCCGTTTTTATGAGCATTTCCAAAATATTTAAATAAGAAGAAGACTTAATTTCAAATAAAAGCAGTTTATCAGAAGTACAAATCCTTCGAGTCTAGAAAATTAAACATAACTTCAGTCTTTAAAACATTCAAAAGGGAAGGGTTTTCAGAGAGCGGTGCAGCTGTGTGTAACGTGATGGTGACATGTATATGATGATACATGTCACAGGATCTTATTCTTTGCAAAACTCTTCACATCTCCAGCTTACACCCCGCTACCTCCATCCAAGCTGCTTAACCTGCACGTTTTAGAAATAACGCGAGGGCTGAGTACTTTCGTACCCAGTGAGAAACATGCCAAAAACATACATTATATAGGAAATATGCTATGCAACTCACACAGCTAAACACGGGGTTTTGTTGAAAAGAACCGTGTTAGCCAAAACATTTTCTTCCACACGTGTGTTATTTTAGATGTTATCATATCTGTGTCAGGGTTGTAACTGGAAGTTGGCCGACTTCCAAGTTACGATGATCAGTTAGGAATGAATAAACACTCAACCTACTGTCATCTAGAGTGCACTAGTCTCAGAAATCCTTGTTGAGACCCGATCGCTTATTAATCATAATTCACAATCAATCATCAACATTCTCATTCACAATTCCACATTCCTGTATAACAAATTCCACCTTATAACTTTCAAATTCCCATCATATGGAGTCGCTACGCCATATGTACTAATTGAGTTCTAGCGCAGTTATGAGAACCTGGTTCCAAACTCATTAGTTATTCTCTCTTGTCGTTGGGAAACGACAGAGGACAGATAATGATAACACAAAATAAGCATAGCAATTTCAATTTAAAAGCAAAACATTTTATCACGCATTTTGAAAAGAAAACACGCATTTTGTTTTTTTTTTATAGATTTGAAATAGTTTCCCACCTCGTTTACTTGGCTTATTTAGATGCTTGAGCTCAATGATCCTCGTTCTCAAATTCCTACAATTAATCACGGTGTACCCAATTAGGATAAGCGATCTAGGACAACGGTAAACCTCAACAAAACTAAATTTCCACATATTTTCCATAATTTTCTTTCGATCCAAATCATTAATATCTATGCATGTGTTGCGCCCAACATGCTCCCAAAATCATATATTTAACTCAAAAATTCCCAATCAACATGTCACATGCTTCCCCTTTAATTTAACATGCTTCAACCTCTCTTAATCAAAATAGAATTTAATCCGACTCTCGATTATAATAACCTACACCTTAAATATGTTTAACATGCTTGGATAAACATATATTAAACTTAAAAATT
Organism: Plectranthus barbatus; assembly: GCA_026898455.1. Classification (NCBI taxonomy): domain Eukaryota; kingdom Viridiplantae; phylum Streptophyta; class Magnoliopsida; order Lamiales; family Lamiaceae; genus Plectranthus; species Plectranthus barbatus. The sequence goes on along the minus strand of JAPKLW010000899.1, from coordinate 29,687 downwards.
GAGAATAACTTAAATCAGATCGAGACAAACACGAAAAATCAAGTTTTCCCCTTTCAGCCTGCCCATATCGACCTGGAACAGAGGGCATATCGACCACTTTCAAGTCGATATGGATCTTCTTTCAGGTCGATATGGATCTTCCTCTTCGGCAGAAACGCACCCCCGACCTGCAACTCGCTGTTTCTCACAATCCAACCACCCATAACCACATGAAATCACATATATAAGGTCCTAGACTCAAGGGGACACGAATACATGCTTCAAAGCAAGGAAAACGACGTAAAATTGGAGATGTGCGAAGCTCACCGGAGTTGGAAAGTGACGGCGGTGGCGATGTGTTTTTTCCGGCGAGGAAACTCGCACTTCTTGGTACCAAAATGCTCCTTAGGGACTAGGGAACACGAAAATATGAGTCTTTGTTCGAGAAAATCGCATTCAAACAAGATATAAAAATCTGAAAATCGGATTCTCACCACTCCGGCGGCCTTACTTCTCTCTACGATAACTTTCTTGTTCCTCGTCCTCTCGAAGCCCACGAGTACTCAAATCGAAGCTTGGAGAACGATCTTTCAGATGGCGGTGGTGGCTCGTCAAATTGTTGTCGGAGTTGGCCGGAATCGCGCTGGGAACAGGGCAGCGTGGAGAGAGAAATGGGTGGGGGTGCTGGAATGGTTTGGGAGTGGAGTGACTTCTCTCTTCCGTATCTCCTTCGACACTTAGTCTCACGACGCGTACTTTAGCTTCACGGAAACCTTGAAGAACAAGCTTCAAGATGGTGGTAGTTGTGTGGCCGACGGCGGTCTGTGGTAGCCGGAATATGGACGGAAAGATGGGGCAGCGAGGCTGGCTGGGCTGGGAAGGATTCGTCACAGTCCAGCGACCCTCCTTCTCTCCTCGATATCTCGCTCGATACTCCACCTCACGAGCTCCACCTTATCTCAATTTGAAGCTAGAAGAGAGGGCTATTTGAGGGTGGTGGTGGTTCGTCGAGCGGTGGTCGGATGCGGCCGAAAAAGTAGAGAAAAAGTGGCAGCTATGGGAGGGTGTGGGGAGAGGGTTAGGGGATGGTGTCGGGATGGTGTTGAAAAATTGGAGTAATAACTCCTTTTTTTTTTTTACATTTAAATAAACCCATCAAAAATTTCCCCCACCTACCATTCAAAAATTTCCCCCACCTACCACTTCAAATACTCCGCCTTAACTCGTGTATAAATTCCTCCGATAATTAATATTCTCGGGTTTGATTTAAATTGCATTCTCCCGATTAATTATGCAATTATAAATAAATGCTCGCTTTAATTAACCCATCTCGTTAAATTTCGTCTCAAAAGCAAACAATAATTAAATTTGCAAAAATAATATCCTTTTTATTTAATTTAATTAAGCATTAATCAGCTTAATTAAAATCGGGATATTACATTCACCCCTCCTAAAAAAAATTTCGTCCCGAAATTTGCTAAGGTGTTTCAAAAAGTTCTGGGTACTTATCTCGCATCTTGTCTTCTAATTCCCAAGTAGCTTCCTCTTGTCCATGATGTCTCCACAAAACCTTAACAAGAGAAATCGATTTGTTCCTCAACTCTTGGGTCTTTCGGTCTAGTATTGCTTCTGGCCTTTCTTCATAATGTAAATCTGGATTCAAGACTACTTCTTCCTGGCGGATCACGTGTCTAGGATCATACACGTACTTTCTCAATTGAGACACGTGAAACACATTGTGCACGTTTCCCATACTTGGGGGTAGTGCTAATCGATATGCCACTGGACCAATACGCTCTAGTATCTCATAAGGTCCCACGTAGCGCGGTCTCAGTTTCCCCTTCACTCCAAAACGAACTATTCCCCTCATAGGCGATACTTTAAGGAATACCTTATTCCCAATTTCAAAACTCAACTCCGTTCTCCTAGAGTCGGCATAGGATTTCTGTCTGCTTTGTGCTTCTCTGATTCTTTCCCTGATTTGTCGGACTATTTCAATCATTTCCGAAATAGCGTCCGGTCCGATAACCTTCCTTTCTCCTACCTCATCCCAATACAGAGGCGAACGGCACTTCCTTCCGTATAGAGCCTCATAAGGAGCCATTCCGATTGTTGCCTGATAACTGTTATTATACGCAAACTCAATCAAAGGCAATATCGGCTCCCAACTATTTCCCCGATCTAAAATAACTGTTCTCAGCATATCCTCGAGAGTTTGAATGGTTCTCTCGGATTGACCGTCTGATTGAGGATGAAACGCCGTACTGAAATTTAGGCGAGTCCCCAACTCTCGTTGCAAGCTCATCCAAAATCGAGATGTAAACTTTGTATCTCGGTCAGACGTAATTGTCTTCGGCACTCCATGCAGTCTGACTATCTCTCGGACATAAATCTGAGCAAGGTTATCCGATCCATAATTTACCTTAATCGGTAAAAAGTGAGCACTCTTCGTTAGACGATCCACAACAACCCATATCACCGTATTTCCTTTCTGTGACCTTGGTAACCCTGTTACAAAATCCATAGTGATATGTTCCCATTTCCACTCAGGAATGTCTAACGGCTGCAACTTTCCATACGGCCGTTGATGTAACGCCTTGACTTGCTGACAAACTAGACATTTCTCCACATACAGGGCTACATCCTTCTTCATACCGTCCCACCAGTACTTAGTCTTCAAATCCTGATACATTTTGGTACTACCAGGGTGAGCGGTATACGGCGTATCATGTGCTTCACTCAAAATCTCATTTCTTAGTTCTTCACTGGTTGGCACTAAGATTCTATCTCTGAACAAAAGTGCGTTATCAGGTGCTTCCCGATATTCTCGCACTGGTTTAACCTTCAATTTCTGACGCAATTTCTCAATCTCTGCGTCTTCTTTCTGTGCTTCCATAATTCTATTTCTCAAATCTGGTACTACTGATATGGCTGTTAATTCGCATTTCTTCCTTTCGGAAGGCGATATCACTTCTAAGCTGAGCCTCTCAAATTCTCTGATCAAGCTGCCTTCTCTTGTAAGCATACAACCTAATTGAGCTTCTCCTTTTCTGCTCAAGGCCGCGCCAGTTTTAGCTGTGCCAGAGTCGGATAAGAATTTTGAGGTTTACACTGATGCTTCGAAGAACGGATTGGGTTGTGTTTTGATGCAAGACGGAAAGGTGATAGCTTACGCATCAAGGCAGTTGAGGCCGCACGAAGTAAACTATCCAACTCATGATCTAGAATTAGCGGCAGTGATTCATGCGTTGAAGATCTGGAGACATTATCTTTACGGGGTGAAGTGCGCCATATTCACCGATCATAAGAGTTTGAAGTATTTCTTCGAGCAGAAGAACCTGAATATGAGGCAAAGAAGATGGTTAGAACTCGTGAATGACTACGACTTAATCATAAACTATCACCCAGGCAAAGCAAATTCAGTAGCAGATGCCTTGAGCAGAAAAGGAGAAGCTCAATTAGGTTGTATGCTTACAAGAGAAGGCAGCTTGATCAGAGAATTTGAGAGGCTCAGCTTAGAAGTGATATCGCCTTCCGAAAGGAAGAAATGCGAATTAACAGCCATATCAGTAGTACCAGATTTGAGAAATAGAATTATGGAAGCACAGAAAGAAGACGCAGAGATTGAGAAATTGCGTCAGAAATTGAAGGTTAAACCAGTGCGAGAATATCGGGAAGCACCTGATAACGCACTTTTGTTCAGAGATAGAATCTTAGTGCCAACCAGTGAAGAACTAAGAAATGAGATTTTGAGTGAAGCACATGATACGCCGTATACCGCTCACCCTGGTAGTACCAAAATGTATCAGGATTTGAAGACTAAGTACTGGTGGGACGGTATGAAGAAGGATGTAGCCCTGTATGTGGAGAAATGTCTAGTTTGTCAGCAAGTCAAGGCGTTACATCAACGACCGTATGGAAAGTTGCAGCCGTTAGACATTCCTGAGTGGAAATGGGAACATATCACTATGGATTTTGTAACAGGGTTACCAAGGTCACAGAAAGGAAATACGGTGATATGGGTTGTTGTGGATCGTCTAACGAAGAGTGCTCACTTTTTACCGATTAAGGTAAATTATGGATCGGATAACCTTGCTCAGATTTATGTCCGAGAGATAGTCAGACTGCATGGAGTGCCGAAGACAATTACGTCTGACCGAGATACAAAGTTTACATCTCGATTTTGGATGAGCTTGCAACGAGAGTTGGGGACTCGCCTAAATTTCAGTACGGCGTTTCATCCTCAATCAGACGGTCAATCCGAGAGAACCATTCAAACTCTCGAGGATATGCTGAGAACAGTTATTTTAGATCGGGGAAATAGTTGGGAGCCGATATTGCCTTTGATTGAGTTTGCGTATAATAACAGTTATCAGGCAACAATCGGAATGGCTCCTTATGAGGCTCTATACGGAAGGAAGTGCCGTTCGCCTCTGTATTGGGATGAGGTAGGAGAAAGGAAGGTTATCGGACCGGACGCTATTTCGGAAATGATTGAAATAGTCCGACAAATCAGGGAAAGAATCAGAGAAGCACAAAGCAGACAGAAATCCTATGCCGACTCTAGGAGAACGGAGTTGAGTTTTGAAATTGGGAATAAGGTATTCCTTAAAGTATCGCCTATGAGGGGAATAGTTCGTTTTGGAGTGAAGGGGAAACTGAGACCGCGCTACGTGGGACCTTATGAGATACTAGAGCGTATTGGTCCAGTGGCATATCGATTAGCACTACCCCCAAGTATGGGAAACGTGCACAATGTGTTTCACGTGTCTCAATTGAGAAAGTACGTGTATGATCCTAGACACGTGATCCGCCAGGAAGAAGTAGTCTTGAATCCAGATTTACATTATGAAGAAAGGCCAGAAGCAATACTAGACCGAAAGACCCAAGAGTTGAGGAACAAATCGATTTCTCTTGTTAAGGTTTTGTGGAGACATCATGGACAAGAGGAAGCTACTTGGGAATTAGAAGACAAGATGCGAGATAAGTACCCAGAACTTTTTGAAACACCTTAGCAAATTTCGGGACGAAATTTTTTTTAGGAGGGGTGAATGTAATATCCCGATTTTAATTAAGCTGATTAATGCTTAATTAAATTAAATAAAAAGGATATTATTTTTGCAAATTTAATTATTGTTTGCTTTTGAGACGAAATTTAACGAGATGGGTTAATTAAAGCGAGCATTTATTTATAATTGCATAATTAATCGGGAGAATGCAATTTAAATCAAACCCGAGAATATTAATTATCGGAGGAATTTATACACGAGTTAAGGCGGAGTATTTGAAGTGGTAGGTGGGGGAAATTTTTGAATGGTAGGTGGGGGAAATTTTTGATGGGTTTATTTAAATGTAAAAAAAAAAAGGAGTTATTACTCCAATTTTTCAACACCATCCCGACACCATCCCCTAACCCTCTCCCCACACCCTCCCATAGCTGCCACTTTTTCTCTACTTTTTCGGCCGCATCCGACCACCGCTCGACGAACCACCACCACCCTCAAATAGCCCTCTCTTCTAGCTTCAAATTGAGATAAGGTGGAGCTCGTGAGGTGGAGTATCGAGCGAGATATCGAGGAGAGAAGGAGGGTCGCTGGACTGTGACGAATCCTTCCCAGCCCAGCCAGCCTCGCTGCCCCATCTTTCCGTCCATATTCCGGCTACCACAGACCGCCGTCGGCCACACAACTACCACCATCTTGAAGCTTGTTCTTCAAGGTTTCCGTGAAGCTAAAGTACGCGTCGTGAGACTAAGTGTCGAAGGAGATACGGAAGAGAGAAGTCACTCCACTCCCAAACCATTCCAGCACCCCCACCCATTTCTCTCTCCACGCTGCCCTGTTCCCAGCGCGATTCCGGCCAACTCCGACAACAATTTGACGAGCCACCACCGCCATCTGAAAGATCGTTCTCCAAGCTTCGATTTGAGTACTCGTGGGCTTCGAGAGGACGAGGAACAAGAAAGTTATCGTAGAGAGAAGTAAGGCCGCCGGAGTGGTGAGAATCCGATTTTCAGATTTTTATATCTTGTTTGAATGCGATTTTCTCGAACAAAGACTCATATTTTCGTGTTCCCTAGTCCCTAAGGAGCATTTTGGTACCAAGAAGTGCGAGTTTCCTCGCCGGAAAAAACACATCGCCACCGCCGTCACTTTCCAACTCCGGTGAGCTTCGCACATCTCCAATTTTACGTCGTTTTCCTTGCTTTGAAGCATGTATTCGTGTCCCCTTGAGTCTAGGACCTTATATATGTGATTTCATGTGGTTATGGGTGGTTGGATTGTGAGAAACAGCGAGTTGCAGGTCGGGGGTGCGTTTCTGCCGAAGAGGAAGATCCATATCGACCTGAAAGAAGATCCATATCGACTTGAAAGTGGTCGATATGCCCTCTGTTCCAGGTCGATATGGGCAGGCTGAAAGGGGAAAACTTGATTTTTCGTGTTTGTCTCGATCTGATTTAAGTTATTCTCAATTTTTAAGTTTAATATATGTTTATCCAAGCATGTTAAACATATTTAAGGTGTAGGTTATTATAATCGAGAGTCGGATTAAATTCTATTTTGATTAAGAGAGGTTGAAGCATGTTAAATTAAAGGGGAAGCATGTGACATGTTGATTGGGAATTTTTGAGTTAAATATATGATTTTGGGAGCATGTTGGGCGCAACACATGCATAGATATTAATGATTTGGATCGAAAGAAAATTATGGAAAATATGTGGAAATTTAGTTTTGTTGAGGTTTACCGTTGTCCTAGATCGCTTATCCTAATTGGGTACACCGTGATTAATTGTAGGAATTTGAGAACGAGGATCATTGAGCTCAAGCATCTAAATAAGCCAAGTAAACGAGGTGGGGAACTATTTCAAATCTATAAAAATCAAATGCGTGTTTTCTTTTCAAAATGCGTGATAAATGTTTTACTTTTAAATTGAAAATGCTATGCATGTTTTGTGTTGTCATTCTGTCCTCTGTCATTTCCCGTTGACAGAGAGTAAAATAATGATGTTCGGAACCAGTTTCTTATAACTGCGCTAGAATTTCATTAGTAGTATGGGGTAGCGACGCCATACGAAGGGATTATGAAGATATAAGGGGAACATGTTATGAGGTCGGAGATTTAATGATATGATTGAGATGATGTGGATGATTGATTGTGAAATATGATTTAATAAGCGATCGGGTCTCAAACAGGATTTCTGAGACTAGTGCACTCTAAATGACAGTAGGTTGAGTGTGTACTCATTCCTTGCTAGTCATCGTAACTTGGAAGCCGGCCAACTTCCAGTTACAAAACCGAACAGATATGACAACACTAAAAATAATGGGTGTGTGAGTAAAATGATTTGGCTAGCACGGTTTATTTCAACAAAACCCCGTGTTTAGCTGTGTGAGTTGCATAGCATATTTCATATATAATGTATGTTTTTGGCATGTTTCTCACTGGGTACGAAAGTACTTAGCCCTCGCGATATTTCTAAATCGTGTAGGTTAAGCATCAGGAATGGAGGTAGCGGGTGTAAGCAGAAGAAGGAGAATAAGTGTGTTTTTGAAAAGCTTACAGATCCTGTGGCATGTATCATCATATACATGTCACCATCACGTTACACACACGCTGCTACACTCTCTGAAAACCCTTCCCTCTTTTAAATATATGTTCGACTAAATCTCTATTCTGTTATTGACTCGAAGAATCATTTCTTATGTTTAACTATCTTTTAAATTAATTCAAGTCTTTTTCTTATTTGAATGTATCGAATGCTCATCAAAACCTGAAACATCAATGTAACGTGGCCCCATATTGGGAAGGTCAGATGGGGGCGTTACAGAGGACGGGATTCTTGGCCAGCGCAAGGGCAGACTTGCTGTCCACCCTGAGCTCAACTGCCCTGGTCTCTTTACCGAGCAGTTCGCTTAGCAATCGGGCCAACCAGAGAGCTTGTGTTGCCGCAGAGGTGGCGGCAATATACTCGGCCTCGCAGCTGGAGAGTGCCACCACTCTCTGTTTGATAGACTGCCAGCTCACAAGACAGTCACCGAGAAAGAACATTGTTCCATTCGTGCTCTTGCTTGTGTCGATATCGCCAGCGAGGTCGCTGTCGCTGTAGCCGACAAGATGTGCTGAGCCGGGGCGGCTTGCGTACCACAGGCCGTAGTCCTGAGTACCCGCAATATAGCGCAAGATCCTTTTGATAGCTTGTTGGTGCTCCATTGTCGGCCGTTCCATGAATCGACTCACGTACCCGACCGCAAACGCTAAATCCGGCCGAGTGTGCACCAAGTATCGCAGGCTACCGACGATGCGCCGGTACTGCGTTGCATCTACTTCCTCTGCCTCGCTGTAACAGCTCAGCTTCAGCCGCTCTTCCATTGGAGTGTGGGCCGGATTGCAGCCTGTCATGCCGCCCAACTCGACGATGTGCTTGGCGTAGCTTGCCTGACAAAGAGTGATGCCAGCGTCGTCTTGCTGAACCTCGATCCCGAGGTAGAAGCAGAGAAGGCCGAGGTCGCTCATTTGGAAAGTGGCCTTCATCTGAGCCTTGAAGGCCTCCACTTCGGCTTCCTCTGTGCCGGTGATGACGAGGTCGTCGACATAAACGCCCACCAGCAGAACAGAGCTTCCGTTGCCACGTCGATACACCGCCGCTTCGTGCGCGCTTTGCTGGAAGCCCATCTTCTTGAGTGTGTTGTCCAGCTTGGCGTTCCACGCACGCGGAGCTTGTCGCAGACCGTAGAGCGCCTTGCGCAGGCGTAGAACCTTGCCCTCCATGCCGGTGATGACGAAGCCAGGAGGCTGCCGCACGTACACCTCCTCCTTTAGGTCGCCATTGAGGAACGCCGATTTGACGTCCATGTGATGAACGTGCCACCCCTCCTGGGCAGCAAGGGCAAGGAGGATGCGGATAGACTCGATGCGGGCAACGGGTGCGAATGCGTCATCATAATCAATCCCTTCCTTCTGGACAAAACCGCGAGCGACGAGCCTTGCCTTATGCTTGACCACCTCCCCTGCCTCATTCTTCTTGAGTTTGAATACCCACTTCAAAGTGATTGGACGATGGCCAGCTGGCAGATCAACAAGCTCCCACGTACGATTCTGTATGACGGAATCCATCTCCTGCTGCATCGCGGCTTGCCACGTCGGATCCTGCTCAGCTTCGGCGAATGTGCAGGGTTCACCGGTGTGCGTCAGATGTAGCTCGGCATCGAGGTTGCGCTGCACCTGCCCCGGAATCTCTGTCGGGTTGCCGAGGATGTCATCGATTTTGCGATAGCGTAAGGGAGTGTCTTCGTGCTCGGCATCCACTCGGTCGTCATCATTCACCGGGGGTGTAACGAACACTGGCGTGCCTTGAGCATCCGCCGCTGGAGGTGTGGAAGGTGTAGATGTCTGAGATGCTGGAGAAGGAGAAACCGGTGTAGGCACCGAATCGCCGGCTCCCCCGGCTCCTTCGAGTTGCACGTACTCCACAGCGAAATCGCTCGGTGCCACCGTCCCGTCCTGGCTGACCATCTTGGTCCAGTCCCAACCACGACCCTCATCAAACACGACATCACGCGCTGTGCGCACACGGCGGGTTGTCGGGTCGAGAATACGATATGCCTTGGCGCCTTCTGCATAGCCGAGGAAAACTCCCGGCGTGCTTCTGTCGTCTAACTTGCCGACATTGTTCAGCTCCTTGACATAGGCCAGGCAACCGAAAGTGCGTAGATGGCCGACCGCCGGCGTATGCCCATGCCAAGCCTCATATGGAGTCTTGCCCTCCAGGCTCTTGGTCGGCGACCGGTTCAGTAGATGCACCGCGGTCATCACCGCTTCGCCCCAGAACTCTGCTGGCATACCCCGCTGCTTGAGCAAAGCGCGGGCAGTTGCAACCACAGTTTGGTTGCGACGTTCGACGACGCCGTTCTGCTGTGGTGAGTATGGCGCGGAGTAGTGCCGTTGGATCCCTTCGTCTGCGCAGTAGGCCGCGAACTCTGCCGCGGTAAACTCGCCTCCGTTGTCAGTGCGAAGCACCCGGAGTTTGCGACCACTCTCCGCCTCCGCGGTAGCCTTTACGTGCTTGATGGCATCCGCAGCATCCGCCTTAGTTAGAAGAAGGACAACCCACATGTATCTCGAGGCGTCGTCCACCAACAGTAGGAAATAGCGCCGACCTCCAGGAGTTGCCGGCGTGATGGGGCCACAAAGATCACCGTGAACGAGCTCGAGCTGCTCCATTGCACGATACGATGCCTGATGTGGAAATGGATGCCGCTTGAGCTTAGTCATCACACAGGTGTCGCAGAGTTGCTCGACATGGTTGATCCGAGGCAACCCGCGCACCATCTCCTCACGCCCGAGCTTGCCCAGTGCCTCGAAATGAAGGTGCCCGAAACGCTCATGCCAGCGCCAGGCTTCATCGTCACGACGAGCGGCGAGACAGATCGGCTGCGTGACCTCCATACGAAGAACGTAGAGTCGGTTGTGCCCGCGGTTGACCTTGGCGAGGAGGCGCCCGTTCGAGTCCCAGACCCGGAGCACCCCTTGGTGGATCATCACCTTTGCACCGCCTTCGTCGAGACGGCCGAGGCTAATGATGGAGTTTCGCAATGCCGGGATGTAGTAGACATTTTGAAGCATCTTATGCTCGCCGGTCTTGGCCAAGAACAACACGGAACCGACACCGCAAATCTTAACTACAGACTCATCGCCAAACTTGACGGAGCCACGGGTACCTTGGTTCAAGTCGGTGAAATGCTCGATGCGGCCGGTCATGTGGTGCGTGGCGCCACTGTCGAGATACCACCCTTCGAGCTTGTCGTTACCTGACTCGCTGCCGAGGAAAGCCCGCGCGCGCGGCTCGTCGAGATGGAGCAACGCTGATGCGGGATCGCATGAGGCAATGGGTGAGGTAAATAACGGTACCGGGCAAACCACCGCACCCTCTCCCGTGGGCTGCGGCTCTATGACTGTGTGAGCCAAAAACAGAGTTGGCTCGTCAATGTCATCTCCTTGGACTAAATGGGCTGCAGCTGCCCCTCGCTTGGGCTGCCGACAATTTCTAGCCCAGTGCCCGCGTCGGCCGCAGTTGTGGCATTGGTCGTCACGAGTCGCTTTTCGCCCGCCACCTCCGCCCTGTCCACCAGGGCCGCCTCCACCCTGTCCACCTGAGCCGTCGGACCGGTCCTTTTTCTGCGGACGTCGGAGTCGATCCTTGGATGAGGACCCGCCCTCACGCCCTGTCTTTTCCTTCTTGCGAGCCAGCCACTGCTCCTCAGTGTAAAGCAGCTTCCCGTCGTTGGTGACGGGGCTGGTGACCAGCGACTCATCACGATCGTCAACAGCTTTGAGTCGACCTGTCACCTCTTCAATAGACAATGTCGAGAGATCCAAGAGCGTCTCCATTGACAGCGCTATCTGAGTGTACTTCGTAGGAACGACGCGGAGAAATTTTTCCACCGCCTTCTGCTCACTGATGTCATCATCCCCGTTACGCGCCAACTGCTGCATCAGACCGGAGAGACGGAGAGCAAAATCATCGACGTCCTCCCCGGGCTTGAAAGCAAGGCGGTCCCACTCCTGGCGCAACTTCTGCACGGTTGCTCTGCGGACGCGATCAACGCCGATACGCGACGTGGCGATAGAATCCCAAGCATCCTTGGCAGTGGGCTTGTCCGCGAGAGTGGAGATCATCTCCGGCGGAACGGAGGCCAGAAGCGCGTCGAGGGCCAGCCGATCCTCATGATAATCGGCGTCGCCGTAGGCCACAGCGTCCCAAAGCTGACGCGCCTGCAACTTCACTTTCATCAACAAACTCCAGTCGTTGTAGTTCGTCTTGGTGAGCATGGGCCATGGCGTGCTCCCGCCGGTCTCCTTGATGACGCGTTGGACCACCAGTGGATCACGAGCACCGTGGCGACCACGGCGCGGAACCGGTGACAGCGAGACGTTGCGGCGCCTGTGAGGGCTCCGTGACACATGCGGCCGGCGGTCGTCGTTCCCCTCGGCGCGCAGGGCAGCGGCAGCGGCTTCCGCAGCCTCAGCTGCGGCGATGGCCGCCCTAGCCGTCTCGGCCGCCTGCCTTGCTGCCTGCTCGGCCGCATCAATGCGCGCCTCGCGCCCGTCTACTATGACCGCCGCTGCATTGGCTGTTCTCCGACGAGAGGAGGAAGTCGACATCCTCACCCACACTCAAAACTCGGCTCTGATACCAAATGTTAGAAGATGAACTCAAGAATTGTTTGTTCTTGATTGTTATTTAGAATGAATCCCTCGTACATTATTTATAAGCAAAGAAAACTTAACCACTAAGAAAACTTAATCACTAAGAAAACTTAACCACTAAGAAAACTTACTTAACCACTAAGAAAACTTAAACACTAAGCAAAAAAGAAGCTACAAGACTTATGTTTATCACGGGATGAGAATGAGTTCACATCAAACATCTTGCAGAAGCTGATATATGATATGTGCTTCACCTTCGTCCGCTGCACCAAGCCGGTGTCCCTAGTTCCGCCTGTGTACTATGCTGATCTTGTTGCCTACAGGGGCCGTATGTTTCAGGAGGTGGTATTGAAGATGCGCACTCTTTCTCCTTCACCATCGCCATCAGCTCCCGCCCCTTCCTTTAATCAAACCTTCTACAACCTGCACCGTGACCTGGAGAACAAGATGTTCTTCGTTTAAGAGAAAAAAAGACATGTCCAATCTCCTCCTAGTGAAGGAGTTTGTGCGTGAATCTATTCGGGTTTTGCTTCTTGCATGGTTGGTTGGTTGGCATCCTCACATGAAGTAGGCAGACCCCATATGTTTTTCTTGCTTTCCTTGTGGTTGTAATAAGTGTGTTTGGACGCTCTGTTTTTATCTTGTCTGAATTGTGATGTTGGTCAGTGTTATCTCGTAGAGTTGTATTTACTGTTTCAGTCTTCAATAAAAATCCCTTTCGTTTCATTACTTCTCTAATCACTAACCCTCTCTCTGTGGCTCTCATAAACAGATTATGATTATGGTTTGAAACAGGCTTCTAGGGAAAAGTGCTCATTCTATATTTCTCTATTTACTATTTAAGGATCTTGGCGATGCCAAATATTTCTTAGGGATGAAATTCACTCGTTCAGCCCATGGGATCTTGACATGAATATGTTGGAGTGTTCCTCTTGGACTCAGTTTTCTTGCTGAAAATGACACCTCAGCTCCATTACTTGATGATCCTATGCATTACACAAGATTTCTGGGAAGGTTGCTATATTTGAACTACACTAGGCCGGACCTCACTTATGCTGTACAACAACTAAGTCAGTTTGTTCCATTGTCCTCGATAAACACAATGGCTAACTTTCATGCTTCGAGATTTCAACTCTCATGTTCAACTTCCACTCCAGCTATTTTCGTGATAATAAGGCAGCCGTACATATTACTGAAAATGCAGTGTATCGCGATCGGACCAAACATATAGAAATCGACTGCCATATTGTACGGAATGCCTTCAAATCCGGTTTCATCATTCCCACACATATCTCTTCTACATCTCAAATTTCTGATATATTTACAAAAACTGTTCCGTTACACGTGCAAGACAAGCGATTGAAGAACTTCTAGATGCTCACGTGCATGCATGGAGAATAACAAACCCTAGATGATATTTTTAGTTTGTTTTGAAGTTAGTTAGAATCTTTCTTTCTTCTAGATCCTTCTCTATCATTGTATGACTAGAACTTGATCTGTAGTTATTCGTTTTGATCAGATTCAACATGAGTAAAAAAAATCCATATTTTGCTATTCAAATACTTTTATACTTTAAGTTGAATTCTTACAGAATCTGAGGCAAGTTCTAGTCAGAAAAATTATCAGATGAAGCGTTGGTGATGAGAGAAACCAACTCCTTCGCCGTCCACGTCGATCTACAGAGCTTCTGCAGAGAGCCCAGAACGCCTTCCTCCATTCTCAATTGCTGTAACAAACAATCTGATACCAACAAAGTTTCAGAAATGTGAAAGCTTTTGAAGGATGCTCGGGTTTTGCCATATTTACCTGCACAGTTTGTGAGACTATACAACGAAAATGAGGCCAGAATCCTCTCATCAAGATTGCTGCTGTTGTCAATCAAGCAGTGTATCAAATGTGGCACGAGGATTGAGCACGCTGCAACGACAAGATCTCTTTCTCCGAGCATGTGGAGGTAGCTGCTGATCCAGCTTATCGTAACGAGGCTAGCTCGAGCTAGACTCGGAACGCTGTTCGCCATGGAATGGGAGAGTGCAGACAGCAGCCTCTTGTTTCCACTGATGAGCAGGATTGCTGCTGCTTTCCTCTGCAAGGTTTCCTCTTCCTCTCTCTGCAAATGTTTGGTGTGTTTATGAATATCTGTGAGAGATGTGGATTTTAGTGAGAGGTTTATTATCTATACCATATTGAAGCTGCTATCTTCATTCATAGCTTTTCTCAGCACCCATTGCTCTGCTTCTCCCTCTCCTGTGTAGGAAAAGTGGCCTCCAAGAATCATGAGGGCTCTTGCTGCTTGCATTTGAATCCTTTCATCAAACACTACACATTCTAATGCTTCTGTGATTGCATCCACGGCCTCATCTCTGTACGCGCTGCTCTCAGCAGCGTCGCCCTGGCAGAACACGAAAACATTGTCAGCATCTTTGTAATAAACTGAATCATAGGCTGTCATAAACTCCAACCATGAGGTCTAGCTCGAGCAATATGGCTGCAATGACCGGCTTCTCTTCTGCTCTCGCCCTCTGCAGGCGCATCAGCAGGATTTGGAGCGTGTTGAAGCAGTCCCATCCCTCTTTTAGTCCTGTCAAGAACTCTCTTCTCCTGCTCCTACAAGAGTGCACAGGAAATCAACGCGAGTGGAGATGTGTATATGAAGATATAAACTCGAGTAAAGGGTTACCTGCTAATGCATAGCAACTCAGACAGCAATGCAAGAGCATGATGGCCTTGAGAGCTTGCTAGGAGTTCTAGAATCGCGCCTTTCTTCAAGTTCTTCGCCAAGTAGTGACGACAGCTCCCATCTGCACGTATGCAGTGGCGAAGGACAGAAGCAGCCCTGCTCTTCTCCGATGCATCTCCTACATCCATTCTTCTTACCAGCAGACCTAATCCTCCCAGACAGATGATCTGCTTCGCGTTCGCTACATTCATATCTTCGTCGAATCCTGTCAAGAGCTGGTCTAGGAGGTAGTACGCTGCCTCGTGAGGACTGCACCTCACGCTGAACAGAGTTTGCTGCTGATCACCGAACTCCAACACACGAAGGACTAACGGAATCCACTCCATCGACACCATCTGCTTCGCCTTTGGCTTCACCATGTAAAGCAGCACTGCAGCTTTCAGGAATAGGCTGCTGCTTCTCAGGAGCCTCATTGAGACAGCAAGATGTGGATCAGATGTTAGAAAGAACTGCCTGCTCGCCTCACTCTTGGCCGCGGTTTCTGCTAAAATCGACACTGCCTGCTCCAGAATCTCTTCATCATTTGACAGATACAGAACCTCCATTATCCCCTGTATGACTGAGGCTCGAGAGAGTGAAGCTTCGAGCTGGGAAGTATCTCGAGCTTCCAGCCAAGCTTCACTCACTGCACGAATCGCGGCCTCGCAATCTGTTAGGCTTCCTGATGAGCAAATTGCTGCAATGGCTGCTTCCATGCCACTCGGATTGTTAATCTCATTGCTGGAGGCATGGCTTGGCTGTGTTGAACACTCCGACGGTTCAGCCCGACAACCGAAAAACCTAAAAGAATCTGAAAATAGCTCTGCCTTCTGCATTTCATAGCTCTGACTTGATGATCTTCGATGGGCCACACCTCTCTTCTGCTAAAATTGAAGAAAAATGAATGACAGGACTTTCATCAAACACTTAAACTGCATTAGATTATATGTAGCTACTCACTTCGACATAATCGCAATGTTTAATATCTTCTCTCTCGTAATCCCAGACATTTCTTGAAGCTCCATTTCCATCATCAAAATCCATCGATTTCCGCCTTATCTTTGAGCCGAAAAATGCTTGATTCCTTTAAAGAATCAAGAATTTGGGTAACTCTATTCAAATGAGAAAACAAGTGACAAGAGATGCAAACTCACCGGAATTTGCTGCCGGAGGAGTGGCCGGAAGTGGAAGACTCTAGAGATTTCCTTCTAGAACGAGTCGGTTTCGACGACGGCGGCGGCAACGGCACGGATGGAATAGTAGGGGCTTGAACACCAAGCTTCAGCCACTCTTTGTAGTATAAAGCAAACTGAATCGTACCCACATCCATTTGTTCACGATACAAGCGATTCAAGCCTCTGATCTTCCTCTCTCTGTCGGCATCATCCATTCTTGCAAGCTCTTTGTTGTACCAGATTTTGAGATGAAGAAGATGAGGGAGAAAGAAATGGTCCCACAATTCCGGCAGCAGCTGCGTTCGAGCAAGAAACGGTGCGTCGCAGAAAACTTGAAGCAGCTGCCTCGCCGAAATCTTGTCGTTCCTCGCGATTTTGTAGATGATTGCTAGGTAGAGACTAGCAACAGATGAGAGGTATGAATTCGTTTTCCGACAAGATGGATCATTCGACGAGTTCGTGGAGTCCAAGGATGCAACCACGTTTAAATTCTTGATGCATTTCTGCAACGACTCCAACTCCATCTCCGACGTCTCCTCCACCAATCTCTCGACCCTCTGCATCTCCATCTCCACGCGAGCCAAAATCTCGTCGTCCAAACCCTTCTCCCTCCTCCTCTCGAAGCAAGCGCGGCATTTCTCGCGAATATTCGCACGAAAACTCGCGTCTTCCAAATACTGACCCACGTAGCCGCTCAAGATAGCAATCATGGCTTTAATGGCGACGTCGTCAATGGCGGGCTCTTTCTTGGAGGAAGTAACGACCGAGGAGGCGGCGACGGAGAAGGCCTTGTCGGGGGGGCGTTGTTGCCGGGAGGAGTCGAAGCTTCTGCGATCATGGCAGATGTAGATGGGAAGAGTTATGGAGTCTGGGTGAGTGTTTCTGTCTCCGAACTTCACCTTCTTCGTGGGCTTCTTGCGTTGGAATCCATCTTCGGAGAGCAGCTTGCGGAGGGAGGCCATGGGAGTAGGTTTTGGAGCAGAGGAGGAAAACGTGACATTGTTTTGGAGCACACAAAGAAGAGATAATGGAGGATTGCAGAATTGGACAAAATTTGACGAGGTTGATTGGAGGTGTGTGAGCATGAAAATGACGACAAGAATGCAGCCAGTTCATTTTCTCGAGAAATTAATTTATCTTTTACTGCCATTCAAGTTTTTCCAAAAAAATCTAACCTTTTACTGCTTAAAAAGCTTGCAATTTCTCTTACACAAATCCTTTTTTTTATTTAAACATTGTGATCATATGATATGGTAACAAGGAGAAGGTGGAAAGGTAAATGGCTACGAAGCGAAGCGTGAACGTCATGGTAGGTCAGGGATACCGGGGCGAAGACTCCACACTATGGTACGGGGTATCAATTACACTGCCGTGAATAATAAAATCTTTTGCTCTTCTCCCGTGGACATAGATAATTGTCAAATCACATAAATTTTGTGTGTGTGTTTTTTTTAAAAATTTTCACGTTTGTAATCTATGATATATATAGCCAATCGATCACAATATATTCTCTCAAAAAGTTAAATGATCAAAATGGGGATTAACAAAGTCCAATTTAATCCACTTGAGAGTGAAGTATGGACCACATTAATATGTACAGATTGAATAATTTTCAAATCAAACTAGTCAAACTATTTTAAAATAATTTAATTCAATTGATTGGACGATTTGTTATATCAATTCAACAAATTGAAAATGGAGCATTTCCTATTTTTGAAAAAAAAATTATTTTTTGAAAAAAAATAGTTATTAAATAATTTTGGGATCACACAAGTGTGGATTATTGATAATGTTAAGAAGCCATATTCTATAATATTATTGTCAAAAGGAGCTCATAAAAATATTTAATAAAGCGTAAGTGTTATTGTTCAATGTAATATGTTAATGCTTACATAGTTGACAAAACTTGAAATAAAAAAGTAATTTATACAATATTGACATTAATAAATAATAATAGGATAAACAAAGCATACATTTAAATATTGTGAGAAATATTAATTATACAATATCATAATTTAAGTAGTATTATAAAAATGGTTCAAATAGCCAAAATGACCGATTTTCTACCTCAAAGCGTCGGCCAAATCAAATTATAGTTCATAAAAATGGTTCAGCTCGACAAAAATTATTAATCATCAAACTGATCAAATTATCATACTTCGACCAGCTTGATCAATTTCGGCTAAACCGTATTCAACCCGAGTTCAAAATGCTAAAACCACTGGCATTCCTAACATGAATAAAAAATGTGTATGTACTCTTTTTTTACAAGATTGAAGCATCAAATACAGGGTTGAATATTACTAGGAAATAATTCTTGTAGGAGTAGAAAATGGAATAAGACATAGTTATAGCAGCCAATGCGTTTGGATACAAGTGGGAATTTGTGCGCCACTTGATGAATCAAAGAGTCAAATTGTTGGCTCAAACCAAAGAGAAGTGACAATCAAACACAGAGAGACAAGTACACTTGGTGGGGGAGTTGTCTCTCTCTCTCTCTCTTCATTTTAATTATTGAAGCAAGTAAAAGAGGCAAACACATTAGAGATGGAGGGGTTTCCAAATTTTGAAACTACAAGAAGCCTTGCAAAAAAGATAATAGCAAAAGACAATAAGCAAGCCTTTGTGAGTTTAATCTTGGTCATAAATTATGAACTTATAGTTTTGTTAGAAATGATTATAAATTATACTTACCGAGTTGATTTCTCTTAAATGGTCAATGATCAAACCTTTATACTTGTAAGCAATCTCCGACTCGACACGACAATTCGACACGAACCTAACACGAAAAAAACGAGTTGGGTCAACCCATTTAATTTTTTGGTCAGTTTCGGGTCGAACCCGCGAACCCAATTAATTTTCATGTCGGATTCGGGTTGACCCGCGAAGCCCATTCGACCCGAAATAAATTAATTTTGTTATATAATTATATAATAATTATACAATATTCGTGTCATCTTCGGGTTTTTTTCGTGTTTACATGTCATTTTCGTGTTAACAGGTCATGTTGTGTAATAGGTTAAAATTTTCAATATAATTAAAAGGGTCATTCGAGTCACTTTCGGGTTGGCCTGATAATAAATAGGTCGGGTTCAGGTTGAATCATCTAACCCAAAAAACAAACGGATCGGGTTCGGGTTGACGTGTCGCGTGCTACTAGCAGATCACAACCCGACCTGTCAACCCGAACCCGACCCATTTGTCACACATAAATAATATGCTTCATTGAAATTTAAAATCCCAATGAAGTGTGTATCTTTAGGGTCAAAACCATTTCGAAAGAGGTTAACTTAGACCATCTCCAGCAGCTAACTCTATAATGCAATACACTTTTTCTATTTTGCAGTTTAAATTTGCAGTTTTCATTTTTCATCTCTAGCATTCAACTTTATATTTCACTCTATAAAGAATGTTTTATTTTGATTCTTCTACTATTTATTTAATTTTCTTAATCAAATTATTATATCACATTTTCACTTATATATTAGTATTTATTTTCATATTATTAATTATCTAATTCCAAATTAAAAATTAACAGTTATATTTAAATAAATTATTTTACAAAACTATTAATGAAATATATTTTCATGCAAAATAACCATTTTATTTAACATAATACAATCATATAATAATTCAGATCACAACATATTATTTTTATGCATTTGAATATTCATCTCATAAATGGTCAATCAAAACATTACTGCAAAATGAGCATCCATATCTTCTATTTTCTATAAGTAATTACTTTGCAGGGTATTTTAATATATTTAGTTTATTTTTAAATAAATGTTATGTTTTTATTATAATTTGTATCTTGATTTTGAAAACATAAAAAATTATATGATTTTAAAATAGTGAAAAATTAAAAAAAGAAGAAAAATAAAATTTAAAAGGAGTGAAAAAAAAAAAAGAAAGAAAACCAAGAAAATGAAATGCAGGAATGAACAGTGCTGCACCAAATATGCAGCAATATTGTTCACTTAATTTGGAAAATGGAAATGGAAATGGAAATAGAGTTTACTGCTGGATTAATTATTTTTTTAACTTTGTAATTGAATGCCATTTTCCAGTCTGCCGGAGATGGTCTTAGCATAATTTATTCTTAATTTTGAGATGAAACTTAATTGTGATTGAGAATTTGAACATGATTTATTCAATGGTCTAAATTGACAGTTTATAAATAATTGGATAAGATACAATAGAAATGAGTTAGGTTGGGCTTCTTTTTTGGGGGTATATTCCTCAAATTTTCTTTTAAATAGGTCATTTTTCTTGTATGCCCAAACCTTATTAATCCTACAAGTTGAGGCTCAAAAAACACAAAATTAAATCAAGTATGAAATTCAAAGTTTGAGTCTTATGAGGAAACTCAAAGTAAAAGATGGAGAATTATTTGGTGATTAGTCTCATGTTAGAATTACTATTGTGAATAATTATAGTTGTATTCTAAACAACAATAATTATTTGAAACAAATATTATTGGCATTTTGTTCGACAAACCAGTGACTCAGCAATGGTAAAATTAATTGATATAAGAAATTATGTAAGTTGAAATCCATTTAAAATAAATATAATAAATATTGATGTTCTGTAGGGTAGTTACAAAATGTTGAGAATATACAATAAGATTTTTGTTGATAAATCAAATTAATGGCATAAATGGAGGAGGTGCTAATCATGACATAATTTATTATTGTTTTGAGATTTAACTTAATCTTTGATGGAGAATTTGAACATAAATTTATTGGGCATACATTGACATTTTTTTAAATTTTTTTTTACATTAATTAAACACACATACCTTACATATTCTTATAAATACTCGAACCATGAGCTCTCAGTAATAAGTAGAATACTTTTACCACTGCACTCTAACAATCAACTAATTGACAGTTTTTAAATGATTGGATGATACAAAAGAAATAAGTTAGGTTGGGCTCCCTTTTTAGGGTATAGGCCTCAATCATTTTAAATGGGCTCTTTTTCTTTTAGATTCATCCAAGTTAAAATCAGGCCCAACCCTTTAAGTAGTGATTTGTGAATTAATACAAAAAAAGAAAAAGAAAAAACAGTTTTCCACCTTGGGTACAGTAGTAATCGCGTCACATCGGTGACTAAGAAATAGGGTGAACATGAGTCAAGTCGGCTCACAAATTTTTTGGAATTGGCTCGAAAAATATCTAAATCTAACTTGATATTAATCAAGTCGAGCTCAAGATTTAAGATATTCGATTCGATACGCTCTCGAGCCTCATTGTGCTCGTTCTTAAATCGAACCCGAGTAAAGTTTGAGTTCGAGTTAAGACAATTTTTTATTATTTAATAATACGTAATTTAAATTTCTTATTAAAATAATTCAAAATAATTGAGCTCGATCGAGCCCAGTCGAACTTGGAAAAATTTCGAGACGAGTTCAAGTTCGAGCTTGGCCATTCTCGATTCGGCTAGTGATCACTCTTACCAATAAATTATGAGTATAAGATACTTTAGAACCATCCAAATATGTGTGAGTTTAAAATTAATACAATCTATTAAAACAAATGGAAAAAGGGCTATTAATAAAAATACATTTTTTAAGACATTGCAAGAAAAACTAAGGGGTTCGTGGACAATTACGACTATCGAATTGATTATGCAATTAAAATATCCACTGTCCTTAATTATTAACACAATAAACGAGTTGAATTACTAAATTATGTAAAATTTATTTAATGAGATTGGTTAATTCGATTAATGAATAAATTTGTTAGATAAACTTATTTAAAATAAAAGATTAGTTTTATAAAATCTATACAGTATTTAATTATATGTATTTATTTCATTTTTGTATTATAAGAAAATTATAAATTTTACTAAATATAAACCACAAATCTTCGCGTGAGGATAGTTCTAGGACCTTAGTTTTCTCATTTTATTTCGGTCTGATTTTCTTTGCAGTTTATAATTATTGATTCAAAGTTTTTTTTCTTTCTTTTCTAATTTTCTAGATAGTAGTGAAATTATATGTGATTTAGTGTTTGATTGTATTTTGAATTCACAATCTTTTTAATAATTTATTGTTTGCCATTTACAATAATCTATCAAGACGTATATTTGCATAATACCCTATTGCAAGACATGCTAGATTGGCTGCTTTATTTGACTTTTTTAAAATCTATCTATATATATACTAAAGCAAAGAAGTATAGAAATAACTGTTCCCGCCAAAATTATAAAAAATATCCAAATGTATATTAAAAACATAATTATTCTCAATTATATCAAATATTAATATTGTCAAGTTAGTTTGAGTTGGAAAATTTAAGTTTTTTTGTTCAAATTAATCTGGGTTCAATTCCCACTATCAACAAATGTATATTAAAATTTTTAGTTTTTACACAAAAAATATCTCTATAATTATTTTTTCTCATACATAAAAGAATTAAAATATAAATATGTATAGAAAAATTACCGCCAATCAATCTTTAATAAATTTAATTATTATAAAATCAACAATATTAAATATTACAAGTTACAACCCAAAAACATTACACATACATACAAATTTTTATTTTAGTAAAATTGTAATGTAAATTGTTATGATCTCTAATTTTTAGCGAGTTAAAAAAATCTATTAATTTACTATTAAAAACCACTAAAAAAATACATATAACAATTGTTAAGTGAAGTGGTAAACTAAATAGCTTCTCGAGTTGCATCTTTTGTTACGACAAAAAGAAAAAAAAACTTCATTCATAAATTTATAATTCGGCTCAATATTTTATTTTTTTTAAAGAATGAGATGTAAACATTTTAATAATTAATAAAACTCAAATTTGTGCTCAAAGAATTACAAGTCAAAATCATTTCAAAGAAGTCTAAACGTGGAAAATTGTCCATTACACAAAGAAAACTGTCATACAACCAAAAAATATTACATGGCCATATAAATTTTATTATAATAAAAGTAAATTGTAAACTCATTTCAAAAAATTTTATTCTAAACATGCTGACTAAAAAATATAAACATTTGAATAAAAAAATTAATAAAATTCAAAGATAAGTCCAAAGAATTGTATTCAAGTTAAACTCATTTAAAAAAAAATCTTTACAGAAAATCACAGATTAGCCTCAAATAAAGATATAAAGAAAACTGTCGAGCAAATAAAATCTTTAAAAAGCATAAATCTATCAATATATTAAAATAGAATAGTGTAATCATTCCCACAAAAAATCTATTTATATTTTCTAATAATTATTTTAAAAAGTATTAAATTTTTTTTCACTAACATAATTTCTACTAACATACTAATTTTTTTTTTTGTCAGTTTTCCTCAATAAAAAAAAAATAAAAATCTCAATAAAATTATTTTATTAGTTTTTCTTTAAAACATTATATTTTCACCTTTTATTTTTTTGTTGTGTTTAAATGTTTAAGTAATAAGAGTAATTTTATTTTATGAACAAATGAAATTTTTAAAAAATATACTTAAAAATAAAATATTATTAATTATATTATAATATAATATATTATTTATTTAATTCGCACAACGTGCGGGTGCAAAGCTAGTAAATATACTAAAGCAAAAAAGTAGTTAATATAAATAAGGGCGGGAACAGTTATAGTTATAATTATTCAGTCTAAATTATTTTTAATTTTTATATAAAATTTATTCCTTTCTTGATTATAAAATAATGGCGTGCATTTAAAATTATGGCTGATATTTATTTACATCAAATAGCTTTTCGGTTTAGATTAAGATATAATATTGATAATTTACATATTTATTAATTATATTTAAATATACAATAAATTTAGTATTTGCGAATATATAAGTTACTTAATCTAAACTTGATAGTAATATTATATTTATAATTGATTATAACCTCATTTCGATTTGAATTTTGATTTGTACTTAAATTGCAAATAAATCTTGACTTGGATTTTAATTTTAATTTAGATTAGACTTCTACAAGTTTCAAATAAATCGTGACTTGAATATCAATATTTTAATATAATAAGAAGTTTAATTTAAAATAAAATTCATTGAAATAAAAAATAATTACAGCTATAGTTTTATATCTATTTATGATACTAAATTAAACAAGTCTGTTGAAAATTATTTTCACCCAAAATAATTCCGTTTGATAACCATTGATAGTGTGTTACACCTAATAAACATAACCATTTTATAATATAATTGTTAAACTTTGATCAAATTTTTAGACAATAAAATATAAAATTTTAAATTTTAAATTAAAATATTTTTACTCCCCTCAAATAATCTTATTCTCCTAAATTGTTTTTAAGTATAAATTAACTTATAAATACTAAATGAAATGCTGCGAATTTTGAAGTGATTACAATATTTTATACAATATTTTGAATATTGTATAAAATATTTTGAATTTTTATGATCCAATATTTAAGTGATTACATTTTTATACAATAAAATATAAATATTATTAAAATTTTGAATTGAAACTGAATTGAAGAAACAAGGGTACACGAACGCATGCAGTTACTTTTGTGCAACGCACATGTAAAATTCTAGTTATATATAAAGATAAGAAGTGTCTAAATATTTAATTTTCAATTAGCTTTTAGGGCTACAAATAGGAATAATGGCTAGAAATAAAGTACTTTTTTTTTTCGAAGTAAAACTAATTGTTGCTTGGAAACTAGGATTATCTATTGATTATCGCCGCAATGAATATCTTAAATTGGCCTTGATTAATTTATTTAAGAATTGAACTACTCAATCAAATAAATTTTGTTTGGACTAATGTTGGTCCGAAACAAAGAACAATAAAAACGTGTGGATTCAAATTATATGATATCTCATCCAACTAGAGAGTTAGTCAACTGTCTTAAAAATCTTTTATCTAGTCGAGTAATTATTAGGATTCAGTTTATAGTTAAAACGTGTGGAAGCCAATGTGTGTGGAATCAAATTATATTTTTTATTTTGTTGGGATGTTACATGCAAAAGATATATCTATATTTCAGTAGGGTTTTCCATATATTTTGTTGTGTATATCTCTAAGATTTATTTTCTCATTCATCCAAATCTTGTAAACTCTATATATACACGATCAATAATACGATAATTTTTTTAGAAAAATATTGTTGATCTATCATGGTATCAACTTAACATCGATCCTTCTCTCTCGCCATTCCCTCGCCCCTCTCCGTTCCCGATCATGGCCGACGCAGCCCCTAATCCTCTTCATCTCTCTACTCTCGTTCATATGATTACCATCAAGTTGTCTTCCTCAAATTATCTTCTTTGGCGAGGTCAACTCCGCTTTGGGTTGTTCAAATTTTTTTGGGTTTGTTTTTTGGATGAGTCAGCCCGATTGACATCCCTAAATAATATATGTTGCCATGTGGCATTCCTCAAAGTTAGTTATATCAATTCATTCTGATATAAGGTGGGAAAAGAATAAAGTGAAGCAAGAACTCAATATTAACAATTGCATAAGTTATAAAAGTTTATTTTAGTTCTAAAAATTGAAAGAGTGAGAAAAAAAAAAGTAAAATGTTCATAGTTCAAGATTTTTTAGTAATAAAAAATAGAAAGCTATCACGCAATAATAAATAATAAAATATATTTAGAAACTTATACGAGATTTATAAAACAAGATTTAACAAATTAATGTAAATAAAATATGTATCAATATAATACCTTATATATACAATATAAACAATATATTAATTTATATTGTATATATTACAATACAACTTTATGATTTACACATAGAAAAATATATATCATTTGCTTATAAACAAAATATCAAAGAAATATTATCCCAATATATACATAGATTTAAAGTTCTCACGCAACTATACAAATATTTAAAGTTGCAACGCATTGCATGGTGCTACACTAGTTTTTAAATTGTGCAAATATCGGTCCCATTATTTTCAATTATGAAAAACTAATAAACTAGATTCATCGAAATTCCATGTAATTAAATAAATTACTTTATGTATTTTCAAGTGATGTTTTCTGGAATTTTAGAAATTTTCACATTTTTATGTTTTTTTTTCACAACCGATTCTAAATGATTTTGACATGAATCTTTTTTGTTCTTCCCCAAACAATATCATTTTGAAATATATTTGTTATTTTATTTAATAATATTAAATTCACAAATTCAATTTACTGACACCGAAAAATTTATGATTTTATATTTGCATAGTTTATAATAGTGTGAATATTTAATTCGAAAACTGATAGTTTATATTATTTTGAAAAATATGTAATAATATAAGTTGAATTATATTTTTATATATGGCAAAAAAAAGTCATATCTAAATAATTGTTCGTGTTAATTTAGATCAAAACCTCTATTCAGCAATGATGCTCCACTTGATGTTCCATTGTCTCGATTATTAATTGGAACACAATATTAATGTTCCACTTGGTGTTCCATTGTATCGATTAGAATAATATTGTTATATTTGGCAAAAAAAAATGTCATACCTAAGAAATTCCTCCACTCTCCAATTGAATGTTACTGATAGAGAGCCCCTCTCACTCCACCCTTTTCTTGAAAAGCTTCTGTGGTTCGAATACACGGACTTGAATTTTTTAGGGAATATTGATTAATAAAACTTGCACTTATCCAAAATGAATGTCAATCTCAGTTTGGTTATCAAAGCTCAGTATGCGATTTAAGTCCGATAGTCTTTAAGTTAGTTTCAGTTTGATAATGCAATACTTGAGTGTTGAGTTTTAAGAAATGTAACTTGATAAACTGAAAGCAGTAAAAAGACAAAGGATCTATAGTGGTTTGGACAAAAAGGTCCTACGTCCACTCTTCAGACACAAGTCTGAAAATCCACCAAGTGTTGGATGTACAAGGTGCTGCTACGATCTATCGCTTGCTGAAGAATGCCTCATCCTTCAGTCCACAAGCTCACTCGACTGGTCCTTTGTTTGTCCTTCACTTCGTAGCTCGTCAGAGTGTGGGCACACCATGCATCCTCCTCATTGCCGGAATAGGGTGTTTACAGTTCTCCCTTGAACTCTCAGCTTGGCTGCAAGATTGCCCGTAAGAGTCAAAGTACAGAGCGTACTTGACTGTTGTATTCTTTCTTGGAGAGAAAGAATACCAAGATTAACTCAAGAACAGATGTTCTGAGTCTCGTGTTCACAGGAGTGACACACGGAAAGCTTTGAATGCATCGAACGTTAGAGTCATGAATTTGACAAAGTTTCGGCTCTTTGAAAATCGCAAGTTTGGTTTTCAAATCTGTTGAGGTCCTCGACTATTTATAGGCGGAGGAGTGGGATTCAAATCGAAATAGCTGTTAGAGACAAATTGGATGATGTACAATCGGAAGTCTCTGTTCACTGTAGCGAACGACGGGTGGGTAGGTACTTTTCCAGAAAGGTACAGTGTTTTCCCATTTTTTCTGCCCTTGATAGTGACTGTTCACCTTTTGTCAGAACGATAGTATGTCAGTCTGAGGAATCTTGGATTGGTCAGTCTGAGGAATCTTGGACTGAAGTCTTGTGCTTGCAGACTTTAAGAAATCTCAAATCCTTAAAGTTTGTACTTGTCAGTACCACTCCTCATAGACATTCTCTTTGTCTCTATGCGCCGGGACTGAAACTAGGACTCCATGCTGGCAAGTCCATGCTTTCTGACGTTATCATTCAGTTTTAAGCTTGGTCCCCAAACTGGTAAGTCTGGTATCCTGATTTGGTGAATCCTAGACTGGTATGTTCCAATTCTGATGTGCCTCCAAAATCGTCAGTTTCTTTTAAGACCAGACTAGTCAGTTCCAAACTGAGCTCCAGTTTGTTTGAGTCTTTTTCCGCATCCCACTAATTCTTCAGTTTGTCTTCGATTCAGCTCCAACTTACAACTCAATAATAAAGACCTTACAAGTCTTTACATTTTAAAACAAAAACTGAAACTTAATCTAGAGACTTACTAAGATGGCTTTTACACTTTGACCCACCAAAATAAAATAAGATAAGGAAATATCTAACAAATTTCCTAATAGCTCTTCACCGACTTTTGAAATTTGGCTTTAAGTTCTCAACAGGAATGTTGATTGGATATGGTTTATTTTATTCTCTGATGAGTAACAAGATCTCGGATTCTCTTTATCTACTCGGGTAGATAATCGAACTCTGGTGTTCTCAAGCTTAATATAGCTTGAAGATCTTATGTTCTAAGAGAATGAAACACATAGAGCTTTAAGAGAACTTAAATCTCAATATTGCAGAGTACTTGTGAGATTTTTGTTGTTCAGTAGCCTCTTCTCTCTTTTGGAACGGGGTATTTTTTGACTCGTTCAAAAATTAAGCCATTAAGAGTGGTGATCCATCTCTTTGCAGGTATCCATTGTTATATGAGATTGTATAATTTGCAGGTTACTGTTGCAGGCATTTGGTCAGAGGTCAACGAATATTTTTTCCTAAACCAGCCTGAAGATATATTCTTAATTATGCTCTTCGAGTGTCAACTCTTGATTTTTTGTTTGGTATTAGTTGTTTGATAGTTAACAAATGATGAGTCGTTCTTGGATCAATTGACTATTATAATATCAACTCACTGGCTTAAGTATGTTAACGGACTAGTGAGTGAGTTGAACTTGATCATGTCTAGCTCTTCATTAACAAATTAATATAAAACAAAGCTCCAAATATGCATGCTCTTAGGTCAACGAATATTCTTTCCTAAACCAACCTGAAGATATATCCTTAATTATGCTATTCGAGTGTCAACTCTTAATTTTTTGTTTGGTATTAGTTGTTTGTTAGTTAACAAATGATGAGCCGTTCTTGGATCAATTGATGACTATTATGATATCAACTCACCGTCTTAAGTATGTTAACGGACTAGTGAATCAGTTGAACTTGATCATCTCTAGCTCTTCATTAACAAACTAATGTAAAACAAAACTCCAAATATGCATGCCCTTTTTTCAAATCATAAACGAACATACCAATATATTAATGATTGTTGAAAATAATTATTTCCACTTTTGTAGACTTCTTTCTTTTAGTATACAAGTAGATAAGAAATAAACGTTTCAACAAATTCACTCGAAACTGAACCCAAAACTCCTCAACCCAAATCCAAATTAATCGAACCAATAGTTTGATTCAGAATTTCTTGATTAATCAAAATCAAAAATATTTTTCGACCAAACTAATTTACGGTTCAATGTGGCTCACCTCTATCATATAGTCACAAAACAAGAAATACATGATACTCATCCTCGGACACAAATGCAAACATGTTTTGAAATAGTGTAACCTGCATATCTATAAAAATACTACAAAGTACTATTATTGTCAACACTAATCGCAGAAAATTTATTATAATTAAAATGTAATTAATAACGACTGCTTCAACATTTTTCTAACCAATAGTCTCAAACACCAATAAATTAAGCTTTGGATTTTTGTGCTATAAATTAAAGCGTTAAATCACCATTAATATTTATCAGAAATAGAAGAATATGGAGGTGTTGAAGAAACAGGATGTTGTTGTTACTACTTCTCGCCCTCTTGCAAATTATCATCCAAATATATGGGGCGATCGTTTCCTCCACTATAGTTCAATACTTAGGATTATTCGTTATTTCATTCCTCGTGGGA
>JAPKLW010000898.1:301762-314978 GCA_026898455.1 Plectranthus barbatus | reverse complement strand
TGATCAGGTGAGAATAGCCCTTATCATGAGAAATGAGAATAAATCTCGTCCATAGATTTGACAACATCAACGATCCAGATTATATAAGAGCTTTAACAAAAAACGTGGCATAATATCCTCATTTTACTTCATTGAAGGGCAACATAGTCATTACGAACGTACCGGGCGCAAAAGTTGTGTTTTGTTCATTTTATGTATTATATACTTCATTTTATCTTAGTTATACTTCATTTTATCTCAATTGCGAATCATTATAAAATAAATTTGATTCGAATTTTGATGTTACACGTGACATGCATTTTATCATAGCAGTTCTTCATTATATCTTAGTTATTCTTCATTTTATCTCAAATTTGATTCATTATAAAATAAATTCGATGTGAATTTTGATGTTATACGTGACATGCATTTTATCTTAGCAGTTCTTCATTATATCTTAATCATTCTTCATTTTATCTCAATTATTGTTCATTATAAAATAAATTAAATAAATATAAAATTAATTTTTCGAAAAAAATGATTTCAATTCTCTTCATTTTATCTCCTATATACATCATTAAACGAAAAAATCAAATTTTAGAAACAGTTCTCTTCATTTTATCTCCTCTATACTTCATTAAATGGAAAAAAATTAAATTAAATAAAAATAAAATCAATTTTTCGGAAAAATTATTTCAGTTCTCGTCATTTTATCTCCTATATATATCTTTAAAAAAATCAAATTTTTAGAAACAGTTATCTTCATTTTATCTTCTCTATATTTCATCAAATAGGAAAAATTAAATTAAATAAAAATAAAATCAATTTTTCAGAAAAATATGTTAAATTTATTTTATCTATTTAAAACTTCATTAAATTAGAAAATTAAATTAAATAATAATAAAATTTAATTTAATTTTAGAGTATTGGATGACTCAACAAGGCAATTAAAATTTGATGAAAAATCGAAATTGAAAACGAATTAGAAATCCAAATATGTAATAATGAAGTTCGCGGAGGATAAAATAAAAATGAAAATTATTTGAGGAAGATACCATCAGGCTAAATGACAATGATACCCTTAAATATGTAATAATGAAGTTCGCGGAGGATAAAATGAAGACGGAAATTATTTAAGCATGACCGCAGATCTTGTGAAATCAAAGGCTGAGATTTATTCTCATTTCTTACATTAACATCTATTCTCATATGATCTAACCTCTATATATATATATATATATATATATAGAGTAGTGATCATATGTTACCCATTCTCTAGATGTTATATGAGACCAAATCTCAACCATTTATTTTATCAATCTAACGGTTATTAAATTATGAATTAATTTTTATTTTTAATGTGTAAATATAAATTAAGGGTATATTAGGTAGATTAGGTAATTAATTTATATTATTCTCTCTCATAAACCAATCACACGTTGTTTCTTATTTTTTCTTCTCTTATCATTTTTCTCTCTCCTCTATAATTCCTATAAAAACTTTAAATAATCATAACTTCTTCAATTTGAATTATTTTTTCACTTATTATATATCAAATTAAAGATAATTTAATTACCTTTCAAACAAATCCCTACTGCATATGTTAGGAATAAGGTAATTGTAGCAAAATCAAATAATGTAATAGCTAAAACCAAATAATGTAACATAATAATAAGAATAATGTAATACTGTAACATTAATAAAGAGAATTATAGATTGATGAATAAAGAGAACTATTTGTTTCTTTTTTCGGCAAGAAATCAGACATTAATAATGTAATATACAATGAACACATAATGTACGAATCAGTCGATATACAATGCACCATTCAGACAATACTTTTATCAACGTCATGCAACCGCAAAAAAACAGACATGAATAATATAATATACAGTCAAATAATGTAATATACAATCAATACATAATGTACCACTCACTCAATATATAATGTATCATTCAGACAACTCTTTGATCTATATCATGCAACCATAAAAATACATACATAAATAATGTACATACGGTTGAATAATGTACTATAATGCCGATATATAATGTACCACAACACATATTGTACCATTCAGACAACACTTTGATTGATATACTGCAACACAAAAAAACAGATATGAATAATGTAATACTCATGTGACACATAATGTATCACTCAGTTGATGCACAATGTACCATGCATGCAACAATTTGATCTATTACATGCAACCGAAAAAACAAACATGAATAATATAATACAAAGACGACACATAATGTAGCACTCGAACACCTTTTTATGTATAAAATGCAACCGCAATTGTGAAATCAAAATTTTCCCCAATTTTTATAAGAACAACTTCGAAATTAGGTAAGTATACTATATCATTACATTATTCTCTATATTATGGTACATTATTTAGTTTTACATATTACATTATTTAATTTTACTTCGATTATCTTATTCTGAACATATGTAATAGGGATTTCGTTAGAAAGATAATTAAATTATCTTTAATTTGATATATAGTATGTAAAAAAATAACTTAAATTGAATAAGTTATGATTATTTAAAGTTTTATAAGAATAATAAAGGAGAGAGAATATTGATGGGAGAGAGAAACAAGTAATAACGTAACATTGGGTTGGTTAATGAGAAATAATAATATAAATTAATTACCTCATTACCCTTATTATATATTTAATCATTAAAATTTAAACTTAATCCTATCCATCCAAATTCAAATTGGAAGGTTGGATTTTAGTCTCATATAACATAGGAAAGCTAGGTAACTATATAATGCAACCCTATATATATATATATATATATATTATAGTGATATTGAGAGAAAACGAAAATAGGGTGTTACAAAATATTTCATCTAACCCATTTATTTAATAGAGGGCCGATCATAACTATACGCAATCAATTAATTTATTCAAAACTTATTTTGTTATCGTGTGCGATTAAAATAATTATTTAGCGTATAAGTAGCGCGAAAAATGCGGGGTGTACAATAATTAATTGGAAACTATGTATGAAGTTATAGCTACCTTCGCTCGAATACATGTACAGTACAACAATATAAATGAATCCAAAGAGAATGATTACAATTGATCTTTAAAGTATATCATGCCACTCTGATTCAAGATAATTAGGAAAGTGTCATGAAAGGGGTGCAAGTTAGGTTTACAAACCGAAGGAATTCAAAGTAAGTAGTCCAAAATAATCATGTCAAATAAGGTCACATCCCAAAAGAAAGGAAATCACAAGTCATGCCAAAGGGTTTCATTTTATTTCATTAGGGTTCAAACGCGAACCACCTTCTTCCCATTTTAATGCCAAAACGCCGCCATCACCTAGTACCTGCACGTAGGGAAAATACGTACATGGGCTAAGTACACGAATGTAACCATTTGTCCAATTGCTACGAGAACAAATACATAAATAGTATAATGGAATTACCATATCACATAAGCATGACATAAGGGTTTTGTTGAAACCATCTTATGCATGCAAAATAATTTTCCACACATGGATCCAATCACTCATTTAGGTGTCATTGACAATGAATATGAACCACATATATGAGGGTTTCATTTCCCTTACAATTCATTTCATCATTTCCACCTTGATCATATATAATCAATTCACACACGAGGGTTTTAGCTCATCTCCGCCTTATCCTTCCATCACAATCACCACATGAGAGATTTAGCTCCCCTCCACCTTATCCATCCATTTCAATTCACAACATGATAGTTTTAGCTCCTTCCTCTACCTTAATTCTATAATATATTACACAGTAAGATTTCTAGTCCATAAATTTATAAATTCTCATTCATTAAACACAACAAAAATATCTTATCAATTTTCCAGAAATTCTTATTTATTAGAGTAATTAATTTGGTCTAATTGTACGACTTTGTCAATTTAGCAAATCACACATAAGCATTTGATTTTTTGTATTCTCAGTTGTATAATTACATTGTCGTAAACTCAAAATGTAGAATGCTTTGGATCTAATTTGTTTCATTTTGATATTCTATTCTTATATTTATAATCTTCATAATTTGTATTACAATAAGAATTATTTGTGTACAATATGAGCTAATTAATAATTTATACCGTCCTTTTGCCGTGTTTGATTAACAAGTAAGAATTTAAAAATTTATGTACATGAAACTTTATTTTAATATATTATAAATTAAGTACTTAAAAGTTTATGTAATCTAATAAACCCAAAATAAATATAATATATAATTTGTGCTTTATTTTATTATATTGCGTATTTTTATACGAACATATTAAAATCATAAAATAAAAAAACATAATCAATTTAGTATTCAATCTTTAATTATTTTTCAATTTTTAAATTTGGAGGTAACATTAAACCATTAGCATAATATATGAAACAGTGAAAGAATATGTTGAAATAGTTTCAGTATAACTCAAAGAAGTGGTTCGAGTGGGTCCAGCACATGTAGGTCGAGTAACTCAAGGAGTTGTTCGAGTTGGGTAGATATGAAAAATATATGATGTATATATTGTTTCTTGTTGGACCAGATGTATATAAAGATTTAGATATATCTTACCATATCAAAATTTATATTCCTTATATATTTAGAAATCTCCTTATTCCTCCCCATCATTGTAATTAGTCCTCGAATCACTATAAATATTTATGTTCTTTACTTTTATCTTTGTTCACCGTCAGTGCAATCACTTCAATTCACAATAAAATATTTCACAAAAATTAAAAACCCAAACATGTATATATAAAACACTCATTTTATTATAGATAGATACATAGGTATGAAATACAAAACCTACAGTATATCACTTATTTTGCGAGTGGCAAAGAGATATCCGGCCCACTTATTTTTCATGGATATTATTTAATTATTTCCTGTAGGTATATTATAATATTGAGTAATATGATTGATGAAGCTTAATTCGAACCAGCAGCCACCTGACCACCCACAGAAACAGGTGTGCCCACCACACCACCCAGACCACCAACAACAGGTGACACCACACTACCCACAGCACCAAGCAAAGTTGGCACCGCACCCGAAATAGGCGGCACCAGATTACCAACAGCACCAAATATAGGTGGCACCGCACCACCCACAACACCAACTACAGGTGGAACCAGACCAACCGCAGCACCAACAATAGGTGACACCCCACCAGTCACACCATCAACTATATTTGGCACCAGACTATTTATTAATCCCAATAGACCACCAAGTATAGCTGGCAGTGGCGACTGAGCACCAGCACTAGCACCTACATTTACAGTTAAGCGGCGGCTGGTAGCATCACAAGAGCTTGCAAGGAAGATGGCCATCACACCAACTATTACAGCCACACTGACATGCTCCTCCTATCCATCTTGCTTACCACGTGCAGTTAAATTTATACGTATGTAATAGAAGGCAATGAGACGATATGCTTCATTTGTTGTCAAATATTTATAGGGACAGTTTGATGCTATGCAATGCCCATATTATGGTTTTATTTCAACTTTTGAAAAGTCAAATGTAATTAAATCTTTCTATAATTAATTCACCTATATTTTCCAATTTCTTAAATTCTACTCTTTGGCATACCTGTACTACTAAAACCTCTACTGCTTGAATTAATTACTGCTCGACCTCTTTCTCCACTTAAATTCAACTCTTTGGCAGACCTATATTACTAATACCTACTTGAAATGCTCTTCGAGTTCCTCTCGACCCACTTCCTCGAACCAGTTTCATCTGAACCACTATCTCAAGTCACTCCCTCAAGTGTGTCACTTGGCGAATAAGTGGTGATTAGTGGGTTCCACAAATGAGTATAGGTTGTAGAGGCCGATATCCTAAAGTATGATACACACTATGATGAAGATGGTTTCATTTCTACTATTGATAAGTCAAGTGTATATAATTTAAATCTTCTTAATAATTCACCTATATATTCCAATTGCTTAAATTCAACTTTTTGGCATATCTATTCTACTATACCTCTATTGCTTGATATTTTCTTAATCTATGTATTTCAAGAAATTAAGGAAGGGAGAGAAATTAAGTTGTGGCTCCATCTAAATTTTATGTATGTTATTTTAATTTGAATGAGTAAAAGTTAATTTGTAAGATACATCTTAATAATGAAATATATCATTTAAATTGGTTAAATACATTATCCTACCTAAAACACATCGTTTAACAATTTAATTTTATTTATGATATTTGTTCAATCCCACTAACTATGTTAGTCATTTTTTTTTCTTTTTAAGATCTTATTTCAATTCGAGGCTGCAATATCCATTTTTGATAAGTCAAATTTAAATTAAATCTTCTTAATAATTCATCTGTAAACTCCAATTGCTTAAATTCAACTGTTTACCAAACCTATGCTACTTATACTTCTATTGCTTGACTTTTTTTTTTAGAAAAAAAAATTGTATTTCAAGAAATTATGGAAAGGAGAGGAAACAAGTTGTGGCTCCATCTAAAATTTGTGTATGCGATTTTAATTTGAATAGCAAAATTAACAGGAAATATCTTAGAAATGAGATGCGAGATCACGGCTCACAAAACTTATTTTGTTAGATGTAAAATGCATTATTTAAATTTATGAAATACATTATTACTAATGGTTAAATGCTTCACTGAAATAAATCATTTCTTAATAGCATCATTACTATTAATAGTAATCAAACATTCTCACAAACAAAGAGTCACGAAACAGTCTCTGTCACGCCCCCAATCCGGGCCTATGAGACAGACCCACGTGCGATCAATGTACGCTAAGGGTTTTGGTGATTTAAACATTTTATAACATTTGCAAATAGTGGAAGCAATATGATAATCAGAAAGTATGATTAAACCATTGAGTTGATTGTGGGTCGTATATGTGATTATTTGGTGTTATTTGTTATGAAGGCATTGCTTTGGGACAAGTAAGACCCGGAGTAAATCTAAGTAGACACCTAAATCATTAACGGTTGGAAAGTGGGCTTTTATATATAAAATTCGAAACTGTGAATGGTTTTGTATTCAAAAATAAAATATGTGAGGTTTTGTCTTAAATGAATGTTGTGCCTAAATGATTTGTGAGTGTGTATCCTATCTGTCCTCTGACCACGACGTAGTTGGCCATAGAGAAATCTAACGTTAATATGTTGAAAATGAACCGGGTTAAAGTCCCAATGCATATCTATTGATTGTGAGCCAGGATGTTCGTGTCACAATATCAAGTGAATAGAACCTGATATGTTAAATTAAATTCATGCAGATTCAAGTGGTGTTGGATGTTCTTGATCTGATGAATATATTAATTTACGATCAGGTCTCGATGCTTCGTGTTCCGAGACTAGTGCACTTATGTTGATAGTTGGTTGAGTGGTTCGTCTATTCCTAACTAGCTTTCGTGACTTGGAAGTAAGCCTGCTTTCTCATCACATTATTGAAATAGATAGTGATCATTGTGAGTTGATGTCATGACACATGAGTGAAAAATGATTTTTAAGCACGGTGAATTTCAAATTAAAACCCGTGACTGACTGTGTGTGGCACATCATTTATATTTATACATGTATGTTTTTAGGCGTGTGTTCACTGGGTACCTAAAGTACTCAGCCCTATATGTTATTTTAAAACATCCAGGTTAAGCTGATGAAGAGGAAGGGGAATATGGAGGAGTGATGGTAAATTTATATAAATAAAATGTGTAGCCTGATCCTGTCATATGCATATTCCATTACACTATCTATTCCGATGTAATGAACATCTGAAATATTCTCATTTCACTTTAATTCAAGTCATTACAACCCAAGCCATCACATATATATACAATGGATCTATATTTGCTACCCACACTCTCATTATGTTACAATGAAACATAGATAGAGTTGCTGCATTTAACTTTAACAAACATATGAGCAGCAATTAAACTAGGGACCTTAAGATACAATTAAGAACAAAACATTCAGACTGCCAAACTAGTACAATCATCAGAGGTCTGACTTCTTGCTTTTTGACTCTCGATTTCAGTCTGATCTTCTCTGTTATTAACAGACTTAATGGATGACTTGGGTACCAGTGGCTGTCTTCTTGCTTTTTGACTCTCGAGTTCAGTCTGATCTTCTTGGTTGTTAACAGACTTAATGGTTGACTTGGGTACCAGTAGCTGACTCGATATTTCAACAATCTTCTATGTTGAATGAGATCGGAATTTTTCAGGAGGTGAAGGACAGGATTGCAGGGCTAATACATATGGATGGAAGAGTTCATGCATACCTATTTTGAGAGCCCCGGGATTGCCATCGCCTTGCTCTACGCCATTCTTCTTCTCTTCTTGACCTTTCTGCAGACCTATTTCACAATTTTTGATTCGTGTTTCAGTTTCTATTATATTCATGTAATTTGTTTACCTTATTGGAATAATTGTACTCGAACATGGGCTTTAAGCATTTAAACAAATAAAAACTGAATTCGATATGAAAATTGTTACAATTTCTATCGAAAGATTTGATTGTGTATTGAGAGAGTAATACAAAATGTCCATTATATTATAGATAGGGATAAAATACAAACACATTACATCACTTACTTTTCTAGTAAAAGAGATCACACTTATTATTCATAGATATTAATTATTTCGTGCTTAAAGATTAATGATGGATTATTGAGTAAGTTTAAGTAGGGGTGTAATTGAGCCGAGTAGTGTCGTGCTCAAGTTTGACTCGTTTAGTATTGATTCGACCTTCAAGCTTTTTCATCGAATACTTTGAAGTTGACGAACTTTATCGAACCTTAATCAAGCCTAAACAGACTTTCTAAAATATTTAGAGTATAGTTAAAATATTAATTATTATTTTGAAAGAAAATGTTATTTATTCCAAAAGTAATATCATATACATGCTCAAATTCAAATTTCTCCCATTACGACAAAGATTTATCATTATTGTTACTCTTAAATCATGAAAATTATATATATAAAATTAATTATTTTCTATATCTTAATAATTTTAGCAAACAAGTTGTATACTTTGATACTCAAGTTTGGTTCGTTTAATAAATGAGCTTTACTAAACAAGTTCGAACAAGCTTTTATCGAGACGAGATGCAAATAAATCACGAATAGTTTGGTTCATTTACAGCCTAAGTTTAAATAGTAATTTGATTGATGAATCTTATTACAGAGGTATTCCAAAGAAAACTCTTGATGTCTAGACCATGTTCGAAAATCACTTGTATTAAATGATGGCTGGTGGCATCACAAGTGCTTGCAAGAAATCATGGCCATCACACCAACTGTCATCACAATCACACTGCAAAGCACCCCTCCATCTTCTTCATGTGAATTTGGGTATTAGAAATTAAC
Source organism: Plectranthus barbatus (assembly GCA_026898455.1). Lineage (NCBI taxonomy): Eukaryota > Viridiplantae > Streptophyta > Magnoliopsida > Lamiales > Lamiaceae > Plectranthus > Plectranthus barbatus. The sequence continues at coordinate 305,641 of JAPKLW010000898.1, read as the reverse complement.
TAGAATGAGAATAGAATATGATGATGATGATGTTGAGATGTGTGATTCATCATTTGTAGAATTTTGGTGTACCAATATTATTCATTGATTGAAGAAAACGATTTACATGGCTGGTACATATATATAGAGCTAAAAAATAAAATAGAAAACTCTAAACCTAATCCATATAGAAAACCTAAACCTAATCCATGAAGGAAACAAATATATATCTATCTATGCAATCTTGAGATACGATTATATCCTCACATATATGTGTGAATATTATTATATCCTCACAGATATGTGTGAATATTATGAATATCAACACCCCCCTCAAGTTGGAAGGTGGAGATTCCGAACACCCAACTTGTGTACGAGATATCCAAGCTGATCCGCACCCAACGCCTTTGTAAATATATCAGCTATTTGTTCGGTGGTTGATATTTCTCGTGGCTCATTGTCCTGCGAATCCACTCTTTCACGGACAAAATAACAATCCATTTCCACGTGTTTTGTTTGCTCATGAAATACAGGGTTCTTTGCAATGTGTCGTGCGGCTTGGTTGTCACAGTACAAACCAGTCGGTTTAAATTGCTTCTCTCCTAACTCGTTCAATAACCAACGTAACCAAATTACTTCACTGACGGCACTTGCCATTGCTCGATACTCGGCTTCTGCTGAAGATCGTGCCACCACACATTGCTTCTTAGTACGCCACGAGACAGGAGCATCTCCTAACTTGATAACGTAGCCACTTCGTGATCGCCTTGTTGTTGGGCAAGTGCCCCAATCTGAGTCACAATAAGCTTTTAGAGACAAGTCCCCATCAACTGGCAAGTATATTCCTTGTCCTATGGTCCCTTTTATGTATCTGAGTACACGCATGGTTGCGTCAAGGTGTACTTGCTTCGGGGAAGATAAAAATTGGCTCAAGATACTGACGGCATATTGGATATCAGATCTTGTTACCGTAAGATAAAGAAGACGCCCAATGAGTCTCCTATATTGATGTTCATCAACTATGGGGCTTTCAATAGCTGCGTCCAGCTGCAGTTGTTGTTCCATCGGCATGCGACTTGGCTTGAATCCTTCCATTCCTGCATCACGCAAAATATCCAAAGCATATTTTCGCTAGCTCATTATGATCCCACTCTTTGATCGAGCCACCTCAATACCTAAAAAATATTTTAACGGTCCAAGATCCTTTATGTTGAACCTCTTGTCAAGATAATCCTTCACTTGTTGAATTTTATCTTCATTATTACCGGCTAACAACACGTCATCCATGTATATTAAGGCAGCAACAAAAACCCCTTCGTGTTTGTATACGAACAGGGAATGATCCGTGGGGGACTGCCTAAAACCAATCTCGGCGAGGGCTCCAGTGAACTTCTCATACCAACTCCTTGAGGCCTGCTTCAGCCCGTACAGAGATTTGCGAAGCTTGCATACCCTTGTCTCTCCTTTCGTTGCGAATCCTTGTGGCAACTTCATGTACACATCTTCCACAAGATCTCCATGCAGAAAGGCATTGTTAACATCCAGTTGGTGTATCAGCCATCCTTTCTTAATATCGATCGCAACCAGACATCTCATTGTTACGAGCTTTGCCACGGGCGCAAAAGTTTCGTTAAAGTCAACACCAGGAACTTGAGTGAATCCTTTAGCGACAAGCCGTGCCTTGTACCTTTCTACCTCACCTGTAGGTTTGTACTTTATTTTATACACCCACTTCGAATCAATGGCTGTCTTTCCTGCTGGAAGATCGACTAATTCCCAAGTTCCATTTTCCTCAAGGGTTGTGATCTCCTTTTTCATAGATTCTCTCTATTCATTAATCTTTACAGCTTGTGAGTATGTGCGTGGTTCAGTTTTAGCATCAATGGAGGCTAGAAAACACCTGTGATTGGGTGAGAAAATATCATATGTAATATAATTGGTTATGGGATGTACCGTCGAAGTTATCGAATTGGAGCTGAGTCGGGTGTGGTCTATGGAATGTGGTAGGTCGACTTCATAGTCAATCAAGTGGCTTGGCTGCTTTCTCGTTCTCTCGTTGCAGCGTCGGATGACTCCTTGTTCATCGTTCCCTTGAGCTTCATTTGTCTGACTTGCTGGTTGTGTTTCTTCAATTAATTCTTCAACAAGTTCATGATGAAGGTCATCTGATTCGTGAATCATGCGGCTTTTGGTTGCTTCTTTCTTCTCTTTCTGGGTGCTGTCGTAAGGAAACACATCTTCAAAGAATACTACATCTCTCGAGACAAGCACCCTTTTTTTTGTAAATCATATATTTTGTACCCTTTCTGTCCATGTGGATATCCTATGAAGATCGACTTCCTTCCCCTTTCACCAAATTTATCATTCTCCTTTCCTATATCTTTGGCATATGCTAAGCATCCGAACACCCTCAAATTCTCATAACTCGGCACCTTTCCAAACAAGACCTCATACGGTGTTCGATTTCCTAGCAGTTTAGAAGGTAGATGATTAATGATGCAGGCTGCTATGAGCACGCACTCCCCCCCAGAAACTTATAGGTAGACTGGCCTGAAATCATAAGGCTCTAGCAATTTCCAGGATGTGCCTATGTTTCCTCTCGATGACTCCGCTTTGCTAGGGCGTGTGTACGCACGAGGTTTCGAGAAGTATCCTGTTTTCAGCATAGTATTCCATCATGTCTCTTGATTGAAATTCTCCTCCATTGTCACTTCTTATACGCTTGACATTTTTCCCAAACTGTGTTTTAACCATCTTGCAAAACATTTTAAGGTATGCGTTCGTTTTAGATTTGAGTTTCATCAGGTAAACCCACGCGCCTCTACTAAAATCATCGACAATAGTAAGGAAATAATATGCTCCCGTAAGGGAAGGTGTCTTATATCCACCCTAAATATCACAATGCAATAAATTGAAGCAGCTATGAGTTCGAATAGAGCTTAAAGAAAACGGAACTCTAGTTTGTTTAGCTCTTATACAAGGGTCACAAACATTATTACTAATCTCACAAATATCTTTGAGCTTATCCATTGATGCATGTCCCAACCTCTTGTGCCATGTATCTGCGCTGACTTTGGTAGAGAAAACCTGACGATTGTTGTTGATCGGCTCCAAGAAGTACAGACCACCATGATAGCGTATTTTTCAACGCGCTATTCTGCAAGTGCACAGACCACTGCAGAGGGCAAGTAATAATTTATCGAACTCAAGGACTGCAGGCTCGAAACACAACCAAGCACTAAAACATAGACATCGTACTACTATCTAGGCAAATCATAAAGTGAATTGAGTTTTATCTAACTAATTAATTTAAACGCAGAATTAAAATAAAAAGAGAAATTGAAGGTTTTAGAAAACTAATGAGAAAATAGGATTCCAGGGCAATCCACTTTGAATATTAAACAAACAACGTTTTCATGCAATTCAATCCCAATTTAATTTCCAAAGATGTGAGCAATCACGAAAATGTTATCAGGCGACCCTCTCGGATTCTTAACCATAACATGGAAATAAAAGACCTAGTGACTCCTCTCGGATGCGCAAAAGGAATTTTACTCTCGATAAAAACCTTAGATTCAAAACCCTTTAAAAGTTCAAATTTCTCTCGGATAATTGTTCTAATAAATCTGATTAATTTGCATCTTAATTGACAACCTAGACCTCTCGGTTCAAAAACTATCAATTCAAATCACAATTAATGATCAGTTAATGCAATTATTGAAAATCCAAATTAAATCAGAACATCAGAGGAAAAGGAACATTAAATTTGCATAAAATGTTGAATGAATAAATACAAAGCTTCAAAACCCTAGAATCCAAAAAGGGATTTAGCCAGACATGCTAAATCCTAGAAAAACAAAGAGATGAAGAGTCATAGAAACAGGAAAAGGAAATTAAAAA
>JAPKLW010000898.1:284699-301752 GCA_026898455.1 Plectranthus barbatus | reverse complement strand
TCCAAACATAAACACATCAATAAAATGCACAGAATGAGTGTTTATCACACCACATTCCTTACCCGCTCCAATCAGCTTCTTCGAGGTTAAGTCCTGCATAACACAACCATTGTCATAAAAGGTTAGTGCACAGTTGTGCTCTTTGGTCAGACGACTGACAGAGAGTAGATTGCATTCAAAACTCGGGACTCGTAAAACGTTGTTGATTTTCAACCCGTTTTGCAGGGTGGTGCTCCCTATTCTTGTAACAGCTGCTCCCTCTCCATTAGGCGTTTTAACTAGAGTGTTGTTCATGGCACATATTTCATGCTCAAGAATGCCTCCTCTCCCAGTAATGTGGTCTGTGGACCCTGAGTCAATAATCCATGATGCTAAATTTTCACAATTCTTACCTGCCATATGAACGGACGAGCTAGCAGTAGGGTTATTTGCGCCACTATTTAGTAGATCCTTCAGCTGGTTCAACTACTCGGGAGTAAACCCTTGTAGGATATTGGTATCGGTGGTGCTGCCATCGACATGCGTTGCTTTGTACGCAGATGGCAGTTTCCGGTCGGATTTTCCCCATTTCTTTCTTCCAAGGCTTGCCTCCTTTTCTCCTTTCTGGATATCCAACAATCTCAAAGCAATTCTCTATCGTATGCCATAACTTGCCACAATTGCTACACTGAGGAGGTGATCTCGCATCATTAGCAATTTCCCATTTTTCAATATTCGCTTGCTTTTGGACTTGAAACGCAGCTCCATCCAGGGCTGGCTTTGGTGCTCATCCTCTGCTACAAGGTGGTACGTTACTCCAAGACTGGGCAGTGGCGTCATACTCAAAATCTGACTTCTGATGGTGTTGAAAACATCATCTAGACCCATCAGAAACTAATAAATTATTTCTTTCTCAACCTTATCGGCAAACAACTTCCCCACATCACAAGTGCACTTTCCACACGTACACTTTGGCGTCACTGTTACCGCACCGATCTCATCCCATATACTTTTCATCTTAGTATAATAGGCTAAAACTGATATTTTATCTTGACGCGTGAAGGTCAAGTTTCTCTTCAACTCATAGGCTTTTGGTGCGCTTTCCTTCCCAAATCTTTCTTCCAGATCGCTCCATATCTCCCGTGCTGTCTTGGCGTGCTTGACATTGTTTCGAATTTCCTTGTCCATTGCGACGACAAGCCATCCTTTTACCATAGCGTTGCATCGTTTCCACAAAAGTAGATTTGAAGGATCGTTCTCAGGCAACGGCAGCGACCCATCCACGAATCCAAGCTTGTTTTTCGCCAAGGGACAGTAACTCATCTCTTCACACCAATCTCCGTAGTTTCCGTCATTGAGAAGGTCGGTAACATAGACGTGGCTTGGATTATCGGATGGCCCTATGTAATATGGAGACATGAGATCATTGACGACTCCACTTTTGTCTGCCATGGACGAAGAAGAGAACGATGGGTCGAGAAAAAAATGCGGAAGCTTTAATATTGGACCGAAGGCTCTGGTACCATGTAGAATTTTGGTGTACCAATATTATTCATTGATTGAAGAAAACGATTTACATGGTTGGTACATATATATAGAGCTAAAAAATAAAATTGAAAACTCTAAACCTAATCCATATAGAAAACTCTAAACCTAATCCATATAGAAAACTCTAAACCTAACACAGTAAAATCGAAATAATAAATATCCAAAACTCTTCTCAGTCCACTCCCTCGAAGAACTTTGAATTTACATAAAAGTAGAGACTACAACTATGAAAAGCGTACTTACGAACACACGATTCAACCCTAAAAACTCCTCTACCATTGGATTCACTCTTCAGAGGTAGGATCCTTCTTCGGCTTGAATATCTTCGTGAGTTGAAAGCACTAGAACAATTATCAAAAGCTAGAACGCCTTGCATGGATAATATTTTGATGAATACTCTAAGTCGTCCAATCTTCCTTCGCACCCCAGCACCCATTATATAGATGTAAATGAGTGTAGCCTCATGCTAGATATGTATATTTTCATATATATCTCAACTGTAAATACTAGAGAAAGATAGGTGAAGATATGTGAAAGATTTGTGAAAGATATGGATCTATCTCTAAAGATTAGAAAGCAGATCTATGCAAATATATCTAAAAATCAAATCTTATCCGTTCCCAAGTCTTTATAAAATACATATCTATCCTAGAATAAACAAAATTCATGAAAATAAATAAATATGAATAAATAAGGAATGACAGGATTAAATCAGCAGTACAGTCTAACACTACGGTGTTAAAGATAGCTCCGACTTTAACATCAACGAAGGTTAAACATTGCATCTTCAGATAATTATGTGTATTTTTTTAATTAGTGACATAAAAGTCGACGTGTCCAATATTTTATTACTCAAAAAATTATATATATATATATATATATATATATATATATATATAGGGGGCTGATCTGGTGAGAATAGCCCTTATCATGAGAAATGAGAATAAATCTCGTCCATAGATTTGACAACATCAACGATCCAGATTATATAAGAGCTTTAACAAAAAATGCGGCATAATATCCTCATTTTACTTCATTGAAGGGCAGCATAGTCATTACGAACGTACAGGGCGCAAAAGTTGTGTTTCATCATTTTATGTATTATATACTTCATTTTATCTTAGTTATACTTCATTTTATCTCAATTGCGAATCATTATAAAATAAATTTGATTCGAATTTTGATGTTACACGTGACATGCATTTTATCATAGCAGTTCTTCATTATATCTTAGTTATTCTTCATTTTATCTCAATTGTGATTCATTATAAAATAAACTCGATGTGAATTTTGATGTTATACGCGACATGCATTTTATCTTAGCAGTTCTTCATTATATCTTAATCATTCTTCATTTTATCTCAATTATTGTTCATTATAAAATAAATTAATAAAAGTAAAATCATTTTTTCGAAAAAAATGATTTGAATTCTCTTCATTTTATCTCCTATATACACATTAAACGAAAAAAATCAAAATTTTAGAAACAGTTCTCTTCATTTTATCTCCTCTATACTTCATTAAATGGAAAAAATTAAATTAAATAAAAATAAAATTAATTTTTCGGAAAATTTATTTCAGTTCTCGTCATTTTATCTCCTATATACATCATTAAAAGAAAAAAAATCAAATTTTTAGAAACAGTTCTCTTCATTTTATCTTCTCTATATTTCATCAAATGGGAAAAATTAAATTAAATAAAAATAAAATCAATTTTTTTTAAAAAAAATATGTTAAATTTATTTTATTTATTTAAAACTTCATTAAATTAGAAATTTTAATTAAATAATAATAAAATTTAATTTAATTTTAGAGTATTGGATAACTCAACAAGGCAATCGAAATATTATGAAAAATCAAAATGAAAAGGAATTAGAGATCCAAATATGTAATAATGAAGTTCGCGGAGGATAAAATGAAAATAGAAATTATTTGAGGGAGATACCATCTGGATAAATGACAATGATACCCTTAAATATGTAATAATGAAGTTCGCGGAGGATAAAATGAAGACGGAAATTATTAAAGCATGACCGCAGATCTTGTGAAATCAAAGGCTGAGATTTATTCTCATTTGTTACATTAACATCTATTCTCATATGATCTAGCCCCTATATATATATATATATATATAGAGAGAGAGAGAGAGAGGTGTTAGATTATATGAGAATAGATGTTAATGTAAGAAATGAGAATAAATCTCAGCAATTGATTGCACAATATCTGCGGTCATGCTTTAATAATATTCGTTTTCATTTAATCCTCTGCGTAATTCACTGTTACATATTTAAGGGTATCATTGTCATCAAGCCTATTTTAATTATGATATCTCCCTCAAATAAACGATTTTCTTCCTTTGGTTTCCTTCTTTCACGCGATTTGGATTTGTAATTCCTTTTCTTTTCGATTTTTCATGAGATCTCGATTGCCTTGTCGAATAAGTGTTGATATTTTACAATATACATCAATTCGTCTGCATGTTTATTTTATCCTCATTAATTCATATATATGATTTTGGCGATCGGATTCTGGTTTTGATTGGTTCTTAAGGTTAGATTCGAAGTTTTTGTGCTTTCAATGTTTACATTTCTTTCGGGTTTTCTGATTTGAATATCATATGTGTTCCAGTTGTTTGAAATTTTTAGATGATATTTGTTGATTATGGTTTCACGAGACTATTTTTGATATATTGTTTTGAGAATTTTTATTTCAAACCTTTTTTGAAGTCTTTCATTTTTTCTTTTTTGTTATTCATCTGCAGTGTTGTGTTTTTCATTATTTGGTATTACATCTTCATTTTTAGTAAACTCTGACTATTCCTTTTTATTACTTATTATTAATTTCATTTTTAGCAACATGTTGTTCATTTTATTTGTTCTCAAGTTCATTTATACCAGAATGTGCTAATACGCTGAAGCCTTACAAAGGGAGAAATTTAGAGTATTGGATGAATTTATAAACCATTTGGATGACTCAATTGCTAACTATAACTATTCATCAATGAAAAAGAATATATTTGAAGATGATTATGTTGTATTAGTTCCTCAAACTATCAAAGTGTTACTTCTATATGTGGTCAAAACTAAATGGTGCGACAGTCAGTTAATTCCAAGGAAAGAGAAAGTTGTTAGATTGTTAATTAAACCTATGAAAATGTGTGCAAAACCTAAGTGAAGATTAAAAAAAGAATTTCACATCATAATGTATAATATAATATGTAAAATGAATATCTCAGTAGAAATAATGAATCATATGAGCGATAAAATGACCGTTAGATGAAGTATAACTTCAAATAACAAATGTTGTTTTTGAATTTAATGGAGTAGATTGGAGATAAAATGAAGTATATAGTAGATAAAATGAACACAGAAGTTCGTTCATGGTTCGTAATGACTATGTTGCCCTTTAATGAAGTAAAAAAGAAGATAAAATGCCGCAATTTTTGTTGAAGCTTTTATGCAATCTAGATCATTGAAGTTGTCAAATCTATAGAGTATATTTATTCTCATTTCTCACGATAAGTGCTATTCTAACCAGATCAACTCCCTATATATATATAGAGTAGTGATCATATGAGAATAGTTTTTAGTATGAGAAATGAGAATAAATCTCAGCCTTTGATTTTGTGATTTCAATGCTCATGATCTATTTCACTCCGTGTGCAGTTTTCCTCGATTATCCTGCAGTTTTGCAAAATTAAGATTATTTTTGTAATTTTAGCTTTTTTTAAAAATCTGAAATAGAATCTCATTAGATTTTTTATTCCTTTCTTCGCGCGATTTGATTTCTTCTTCCTTCATCGTTCGATTTGATTTATATTTCTTTTGTCGATCAGATTTTTTTTCTTTGTTTCTGGATTTCACATTCGTGTTCGGTCTCGACTTTGTTAATTGTGCATGAATATAGCTTTAAAATATTTGTTTTACTCAGATCGACATTCATTTTTACTATTATATTGTGCATCTTTAGTGTTAACTTTGTGCATTTTTGTATCTTACAGGTTCATTTATTCCAAAGTGTGTTGATGAGATGAAGCATTTTAAGGGCAGAGTTTTTAGAACTGTTGATGTTGGTATTGAGTTTTATAGAGACTACGCTTGTGTTGCTGCTTTGAAGAAGAAGATGTTTAATTTTTTTTAATTCATATTTATGTAAAAATGAAGTAAATCGGGCTAAAAATGAAGTAAATTGGGCTTAAAGGCTAAAACTGCAGGATATTGGGGCAAAAATGCCGCATTTTTTAATTTGCTGAGAATGAATCATGTTCGTCGATTTGATGAGATGGACGCGCGAGATCTATTATTATTTCTCATAGTAAATCCTATTCTCACCTGATCACTACCCTATATATATATATATATATATATATATATATATATATATGGGAGTGATCTAGGCTGAACAGGTATATGTGAATGAACAGAGAACAAAATCTAACCATCCATTTTGTAAATCAACGTTCCAGATTAAATCTTTCCGTCTATCATTAAATAGGCTAGTTTTTGTCATTTAAAGGGCATAAACAGAAAAAAAAAATCCGCACAATTAAAAACTGAAAGTCGAAATTTATGGGGACAGTTACCAATTAGGATCAACCCACGATCTAGATAAATTTAATCGAATATTTAGCATGTTTGTTGGTTGTCATTAATGATTTTTTCCATTATTATCAAATAAATTGGAAAGAGAAAATGCACCACGATTTATTCCATAATCTTAAGTTAATCGTTATCATTATTTATTGCTTTGTGTGTCATTGTTTATGACTTTGTGTGTCATTATAAGGTTATTCTCTCAACTTCCAGTAATATATTATCATTAAATGTATAAACAAATTTAATTATTCGTTAAACAGGGATTCGAAGAATGATACATTTATTCATAAATAATGACACTCACATAAAATAAAAATGACAATCGAATATAACACAAAAATAATAAAATCTAGACGTGAAGGCGATCCACCAAGTGTCAGCCGGATTCGAAGAATGATACATTTATTCATAAATAATGACACACACATAAAATAAAAATGATAATCGCATATGACAGAAAATAAAATAAAATCTAGACGTGAAGGCGATCCACCAAGTGTCAGCCGGATTCGAAGAATGATACATTTATTCATAAATAATGACACTCACATAAAATAAAAATGATAATCGCATATGACATAAAAAAAATAAAATCTAGACGTGAAGACGATCCACCAAGTGTCAGCCGGATTCGAAGAATGACGTCGACATCGCCAGACGAGACAAGGCAGCAAACAACTAGTCATAACAGCTGATCTTGGACGAAAATCGTCCAAGTGGAATGGCCAAATCGCGAATCGGACTTTAAGACTGGACCGCAAATATTCGGACGGCAAGATATAGGGCGGCGGTGTCGCCTGCGCTGGGCCGCGCACGGGTGGAGAAAATCTCCTATCGGCGGAAATATCTAATGAAAATGAAGACAAATGTCTTCAAAAAACCTAGAAAATACCAAGCAACGATGGCATGCGGTGAGCACCACCGTGGGGGAGGGGGAAAGATCCTGTGTCGTTGGCTCCAAAGAGGTGGCGCATGCAGCAATCCTCCTACAACAGGTTGCACGGTGGAGGCTAATGGTGGAGAAAGGAATTTTCGCTGGGAAAAAAATTCTAGGAATTGCAGACGGGCTCTTAATTTTGAATAAATCTGTAGGGATTTGATTTGGAGAGAATTATGCATAAATAATGGAAACTAAAAGAGGAACCTAAAAAAGATATGATATAAATCAAATCTTGAGTAAATATTGCAGTTACCAAACTTAATAACCGTCCATAATTTAATTCCACTAGATTACCCATACTACCCTTAATGAAATAAAAAAATAATATTTAATTGACATGTGTCATTAATTGAGCCGCTGGATTAGATAAATCAAAGGTAGGATTTATGTTCACTGTTCATTCACAACACTTAGTTCAGAAATGAACGCAACTCTATATATATATATATATATATATATATATATATATATATATATAGGGGGCTGATCTGGTGAGAATAGCCCTTATCATGAGAAATGAGAATAAATCTCGTCCATAGATTTGACAACATCAACGATCCAGATTACATAAGAGCTTTAACAAAAAACGCGGCATAATATCCTCATTTTACTTCATTAAAGGGCAACATAGTCATTACAAACGTACAGGGCGCAAAAGTTATATTTTGTTCATTTTATGTATTATATACTTCATTTTATCTTAGTTATACTTCATTTTATCTCAATTGCAAATTATTATAAAATAAATTCGATTCGAATTTTGATGTTACATGTGACATGCATTTATCATAGCAGTTCTTCATTATATGTTAGTTATTCTTCATTTTATCTCAATTGTGATTCATTATAAAATATATTTGATGTTACACGTGACATGCATTTTATCTTAGCAGTTCTTCATTATATCTTAGTCATTCTTCATTGTATCTCAATTGTTGTTCATTATAAAATAAATCAAATAAAATAAAATAAAATTAATTTTTCGAAAAAAATGATTTCAATTCTCTTCATTTTATCTCCTATATACATCATTAAAAGAAAAAAATCAAATTTTTAGAAACAGTTCGCTTCATTTTATCTCCTCTATACTTCATTAAATGGAAAAAATTAAATTAAATAAAAATAAAATCAATTTTTCGGAAAAATTATTTCACTTCTCTTCATTTTATCTCCTATATACATCATTAAAAGAAAAAAAAATCATATTTTTAGAAACAGTTCTATTCATTTTATCTCCTCTATACTTCATTAAATGAGAAAAATTAAATAAAATATAAATATAATCAATTTTTCAGAAAAATATGTTAAGTTCATTTTATCTATTTAAAACTTCATTAAATTAGAAAATTCAATTAAATAATAATAAATTTTAATTTAATTTTAGAGTATTGAATGACTCAACAAGGCAATCGAAATCTTATGAAAAATCGAAAAGAAAAGGAATTACACATTCAAATATGTAATAATGAAGTTCGCGGAGGATAAAATGAAAATGAAAATTATTTGAGGGAGATACCATCAAGCTAAATGTCAATGATACCCTTAAATATGTAATAATGAAGTTCGCGGAGGATAAAATGAAGACGGAAATTATTGAAGCATGACCGCAGATCTTGTAAAATCAAAGGCTGAGATTTATTCTCATTTCTTACATTAACATCTATTCCCATATGATCTAACCTCTATATATATATATATATATGTGTGTGTGTGTGTGTGTGGTAGTGATTAGGTTTTAAAACATTTTCAGTTGTTAAGTAAGAATAAATCTACACCATTAAAAATCAAAATCAACGCACGTGATCAATTTAAATTCGTCCCAATTTTGGTGCATTATTTGTGTTACCATCTTGCATTCAAGGGAAAAAATATGAAAAATATATATTCAAGAATTTCGTTTCATGCAGTTCATAAAACATAATATGCATACGTTCGATATAAAAAAATGCAATATTTTTGGCATAAAAATGCAGCATATAATCAATGCAAAAATGCACTCAATATGAATACAAAAATGTATATGCTTTAGAATAAAAATGCATCTTATTTAAGTTAAGAATGCAACATTTGATGCAAAAAAATGCAGATATTTGAGAATAATTTTTTATGCGTAATTGATGCATTTTTTATCATGAACGTAAATATGATGAAGAAGCTGAATATAAAATCAATATTTTCGTTCAAATCTTCTAAATTTAACATATTCAGTATGAATATCATATGAATCATCGTAAAAATACGTTTAATTTGATATATGATTCGTAAAAAATAGATTTGAATCGAGAAAGATATAATTGTTTGATTCTAATGGTAGGAAAGGAAAAATTAGGAGAAAGAATGTTTAAATCTAAAGATAGAGAAGACGGTTACTCAAACTTAAAGGCTAAATTACTAACATACCCTAATAACCTTATTTATCTAATAAATCTTGAATTATCATAACCATTGGATCAACAAAAAAAAGATCCAGATTATTTCCAATTTAACATGGGAAAAGGCTTTATTATATGATCATCACTCTCTCTCTCTCTCTCTCTCTCTCTATATATATATATATATATATATATATATATATAAAGAGAGAGAGAGAGAGGTGCGATCTAGTGAGAACTCCCCTTATGTCACGCCCCCATTTAGCTTCCCCGGCTTATGAGAGCGCGACAGGTTAATTCTCAAGGTTTCTCACTCAAGATAATATAACAAGTAAGTTTAAGCGGAAGTTGACATTAAAAAGGATGGTGATAGAGTTTAAGTTCATACAAAAGAACCATCGTTTAGTTGAGTTCAAAAGCAACGCGATAGACATATAATAAACAAGCGGAAGTTTGGTTTTCAAGGTTCGTTGCAGCGAAGAGTTGCATAGTGGAGATATGTATATGAGGATACATATCTCAGGATCTAGCTCTTATTTGGACTGCTCCCACATTCCTGCTGCCTCCTCCACTGCTCCGAGCTTTAACCTACATGTTTTAGAAGTAACATACAGTGGTTGAGTACACCGTGTACCCAGTGAACACATCCCTGAAATAATACAAATATAAATTGTTATGTCATTTATTAATAAGACATGAGGTTTACTTCAGAAATCCTCTCATGCTTATAAAACAGTTTCATATATCCTGCAGGATTAAGCATTTAACGTGTGATCATAATCTGTTTTAATGTGTGGCTTGGAAGCAGGCCTACTTCCAATTCACGATGTACAGCTGGGAATGGCATGATCCACTCAACCTACTGTCATCAAGTGCACTGATCTCAGAATGTCCATCGAGACCCAATCGACTTTACCCTCCTTATCCCCCAGAGTGTCAACCTGCGGTTAATCCACTCCACAATTAACAGACTGGGGCAACGGGCCACAATTAACCAGATGAATGCGTCGAATTTCCCTTGGGAGCAGCATTGAAGGCGACGAATGCGGTTGATGGCGAGGCATCGGACGAGCGCTCAAATAGCTTGTGGCACTCGGCGCATGCAAGGAGGGTGTCGAACGAGGGAAGCGGCTCCTGAGTAAGCTGTGAGGCAGTAAAGGTTGAAAAAGTAGGCCCTAACCCTAGCAGGAAGCAATGAGATTTGTCAGTCGATTCGATGGACCGACCGATCACCATGAGCTTGTCATAGATTATCTTGAAGCATTGGCCATATTCGGAGATAGACAGATCCCCATGTTTGACGGAAAGAAGATCGTCTTTCAGGCTAAGTTTGCGAGCCTTTGAGGCGTGGCTGCAGGCGCGAGTTAATGCGGTCCAGACTTTGCAAGACGAATGGCAACCAATAAAAACGGCCATGGATTCTTCCATGAGAGTGGAAACAAGGAAGATACGGATCAACTGATCACGTGAATACCAGGGGGCGTAGTCGGGATTAGGCGTAGTTTGACCGGTGGAAGAAGTAAGCTCGCGCGCGGGGCATGGAGAAAAATTGTCCAAATACGGAAGGAAACCCTGAGTGATGAGAAGGGGTTCGATCTGGGTATGCCACAGCAAAAAATTCACGGAAGTGAGTTTGATGTTCACCATATGGATCATCATCGAGAGGGGAAGCAAGGGAATACTACCCTTGGTAGCCATGGGCAACGCTCAAAGACGAAAAAATGTCTGATGAAAAAATTAGGGTTTCCCAAAAGATTTGGCTGATACCATGTGATAATCAAAGAAATTTTATTTCACTTAATTAAAAAGAGATGTACATGTACATATTTATAGAGTACAGAAGGAAAAGATATAAGTAAATATTCTAGAGATTTACAAAGATATAAGTATATCTAATCTTATGAATCTATCTAGATATATATTGATATCTAATAATATCTAACAATATATATATATGGTAGTGATTAGGTTTTAAAACCTTTGTAGCTGTTAAATGAGAATAAATGTGGACCATTAAAGATTAAAATCAACGCATGTGATCAATTTAAATTCGTCCCAATTTCGGTGCATTGTTTGTGTTACCATCTAGTATTCAAGGGCAAAAATGTGAACAACATATATTCAAGAATTTCATTTCGTGCATTTCATAAAACATAATATCCATACTTCGATGTAAAAAATGCAATATTGTGGGCATATAACTGCAGCATATAATCAATGCAAAAAATGCACTCAATATGAATACAAAAATGCATATGCTTTAGAATAAAAATGCATCATATTCAAGTTAAGAATGCATCATTTGATGCAAAAAAATGCAGATATTTGGGAACACTTTTTATGCGTAATTGATGAATTTTCTATCTGTAAATATAATGTAGAACATAAAATCAAGATTTTTGTGCGAGTCTTCTAAATTTAACATATTCAATATGGATATCATATGAATCGTTGTAAAAATATGCTTAATTTGACATATGATTCGTAAAAAATTTGAATCGAGAAAGATATAATCGTTTGAGTATAATGTTTCTCTGTGTCTTCCTTTCTTGCTGCTTTATTATTGTTGTGTTTGTTGTGATCTCGGTGATTTTCTTCTTGGTACTAGTGGTTTGAATTAAGCTTATCAATCATATTACTCAATAGTATATATATATATATATATACAGAGAGAGAGAGAGAGAGAGATTCACTGAAGTCCTTAAATTAAAGTTTGTGCTAAATAAGAATGAATCTCAGTCATTGGATTGATAGCATATCAATGGTTGAGATTGTGCTAAATAGTTTAAACTAAATAGGAATGAATTTACACCATTCATCTCAAAAAATAAGTGGTTGAGAATAAAACATTTTTTGAGATTTCATGCTTTATAAATCTTGATTAATCGAATTAAGCATGATTTATAAAGCAATTAAGCACGGACGAAAATTATGCTTGATTTTTGAATCTTTGATGCTTTAATCTCAACCATTGATGCTATCAATCCAATGGCTGAGATTCATTCCTATTTAGCACAAACTTTAATTTTAGCACTTGAGTGGATATATATATATATATATACATATATATAGAGAGAGGGTCATACTCAAATAATTAAAAACTCATCTTCAAAAAATAGATTATGAACTTTTCATTATAGTGTGTACAATACATAATGTGATACCTCATTGTAATATTTCATTATAATGAATTATTATAACAAATTATCATACACACTTAATAAAAGTTCATCATTCATTCCTTCGAGATGATGAGTTCTTAAATGAATACACCCCAATATATATATATATATATATATATATATATATATATATATATAGAGGTCTAATCATATGAGAATAGTTGTTAACGTGAGAACATGAGAATAGAAATGAAGTAATTTTAAGATAAAATGAACAAAAATGAAGATAAAAATGAACAATATTTTAGAAAAACTGAAGGCTAAAAAGTAAAATGAATGAAATCGAAGATAAAATGGAAGATAAAATAAATATGAAGTATTTTGACGTTAAAATGAATATTTTTTCACTGAATGATTTTCATGTTAAAATGAAGTATAGCGAGGATATAATGTAGTATTCTCATATTCTCTATTCTCACTCGATTAAGCCCCTATATATATATATATATATATATATATATATATACTATCAAGTAATATGGTCGATAAAGCTTAATTAAAACTGCCAGCACCATGTAGAAGACTTTATACACTACTAAGATTATGACTATCACCAAATAAATAGCTGCTGATAGCATCACAAGAGCTTGCAGCAAGGATGAGGACCATCACACCAACTATCACAATTAATCACACTGCAAATGCTCCTATCCATGTTGCTCATGTGTATCTATATATATAAGACAAATTTGAATTATATGATGCTTCATGTGTTGTCCAATATTTATAGGGAGAGTTTGATGTAATACAATGGGCATATATATGATGGTTTTATTTCCACTTTTGGAAAGTCAAATATAATTTAAATCTTCTTAATAATTCACCTACATATTCCTATTGCTTAAATTCTACTATTTGGCATGCCTATACTACTAATACCTTTATTGCTCGACTTTTTTTTTAATATATTTCTTTAAAATGATAGAAAGGGTAGGAAACGAGTTGCGGCTCCATCTAAAATTTATGTATGCTACATAATGAGAAAGTCGCTTGCGAGATCGTCTCACAAATTTTATTTTCTAATACCAATTTTGATAGTGATCAACTACATTATCTAAGTTGGGTAAATACATTAACATATCTAAAATACATCATTTAGATCAAGTAAATATATCTTTTCTTAATACTAAATATGCAAGCACAATAATCATTTAGATTAAATAAATACATCATCTAGAAAAGGAGATGATTCTCAGTTTTTGATCATTACTATAACCTTTCGTAACCAAAAATTTTGTATTTCGCATAACATCAAAGTATACGAATTATGTGGTTATATATTCTTTTTTAATTCATTTTTACCTTACAGAGTACCACTTAATTTTTTATTCTTTAATTAGAATTTATCAGTTATGATAGATACTTATTTATTTAGCAACACGAAATTTTGGTACATTTGATATTCTAGAATGAATAGTGAATTCCTTTTTGCCCATTTCTTTTAAACAACAATAAGTTAAAATTGAATATTTTTTGGTGTAAATATTTCCTCGAATTAAAAGTTAACCAAATTAATGAAGGGGTAATTCTAAACACAATTACGTTTTTGCTTAGCGTAGCTCTTGCTTAGCGTAGCTCTTTTTACAAGAATAAATTAAAGTATTATATGAGATTACAACTCCATAAACTTAAAATTTCAAACATATAACCCATCCCCTAAAACAAAAATTAATTTTCAATATTACAGCGCCATTTTTATCCTCCAACAAGATTTACTACCGTTTGGATGTAGCTCATTCCAAATGAAGAAATTCTGATCCACAAGGACAAACTAAAAATTTATAAAATACTTCAATGGGATGACAACCATGCACGCACAAAAAAAAAAAGGATACTATTCAGTCGGTTATATAGGGTCTAGCACCCAGGGGGTCTAGACAGGTCTTAGACGGTTTGTAGGCGGCACTTATACAGTCAACATATTTTTTATATTTTCATATTATAAATATAAAATATTAGAGATAAGAAAAATATTGTAGTCAGATTATTTTTTTGAAACGTACAATAGAGCCATACTTGGGGTTTTCGGGATGGCCCGCGGCCGCATAACGTATAGGCGGCGCCTAGGCGGCCAACTAGGCCATATTTTACAACACTGTGTATATTTGATTAAGTTGGAAGAGCATCAAGCTTTGAAACTAGTACCATTTATTTTATGACTCGGAGAAACACATTTGTGAAGCTACAAACCTCTAAATACAGAAAAGAATAGAGTATCCAAACCAAACAAATCCACACCACATACCGACAATACACACCACGTTTGCTTGATCAACATCCACCTCCAACTCAAAGTAAATCCAAGTGAAACTAGGTTGGGTTGAATGAGTAGTGCTTTCTTCCATATCGGAGGTTGAAGTGGCAAGTCTCCCACTGTGTTTTTATCACCACAGAAGCACCAGAGGCCGAGTGCCATGATAGTTCCTGCTGGTGGTTGACCGGAGATGGAACACTACTGTTTGAGCTCCTCCGTTGATGAGCAGGCAAAGATACATGACCGTTTGAATACTTCTGCTGCAATGGAACTTGGCGTCGAGTTTTTCAGTTTTATCATATCAAGTTTCTCTACAAACAAATGAGGTATCAAAATAATATCAAGAGAACTAGAATGTATTTTCTGTGAAATTCCATCTTGTTCTTTTCTGCCTAAGAACAGATGATACAAAAAAATAGATATCAAAGAAGAAATCTATTTCCTAATTATCGACAATCTACAGCTAATATATCTAGATAATAATGCCTTTGATTTAGTGATGATAATCCTACCATATATACACTAACATGAGGTACGTTCAGAATTAGTTCAAGAGTCATCACCACAGGCATTCAACAAAAACTAATAATCAAGTAAACTACCAGCATTTTCCTCTGTAATTTGACATCTCCCCCGTCAGCAACGATGCCATCCTACTTAAGTAATTGATTCACCAAGAGTTCGATTAACTTAACCTCATCCTTCTTCACAACATTCCCACCTTTTGAAATAACAGTTCGATTTTCATGGTCTCAAACACTCACAAGTGTACAAAATTCAATTCGTGAATGGAGTAATAAACAATTTTAACTGTCCGGGGAGCCTATCCACCTCCGTTCTGATGTCTAGTCTTTGCCGTGATCAGTGATATTTCTATCGGATAAATAATAGAATAGTGGCAATTTCTAAACTCAAGTTGTCGAACCCACATGAAAGAGAATAATGAGATTATCTTATGTACTAGCTATGGTTTTTGGTTCTTTGACTACATCCTAAGTTTCCCCGAACAAAAATGTCGACCCCAAATCGGGCCATGCGACAGTCCCACGTGCGAACAATGCACGCTAAGGGTTTTAGTAGTTTAATGACAATTTTCGAAGATCATTTAAATAATAGCGGAAGCAATTTGAAGTTTATCGAAGAACATGAATTTATTTTGAAAGAATAAATTTAAATCCAATGATAAACAAAAGACCAAGTGTAGCGGAAGCATTATGAAGTGTTTACAATTAAAGCGTGGGGAAACAATGAATTACAATGGAGTTCAAATAATGACCACCATGCGGGTCTTACGCCAAGTAGACTTGGGAAAAACAATTCATAAATACGATCAAGTGAATGGGTACTATGTATGAGGACACGGGAAAATTTACCAAAATGTCCGTAACCCTAACCATGTGGACAAACCCTAAAAAAAACCCTACCATGTGGACAAAACTAAGCATTTCGAATGTCAGATTTGAACCCAGAAGGTTTTTTGAATTTTTAATGAGTTCGAATTTGACACATTCGAAACACTTTCTTTTATATTATTATTATATTATTATTATTTATATTAATTTTATTTATTTACTTTTTTAGTTTTTTTTTCTTCTTCGTCGCTAACGCAATGTTTCATAATAATAATAATTGTTCTACTTTAATCAAATTAAAATACATGAAATTGCATTAAAGATAATAAAATAAAAATACAAAGACAATGTTCTACTCCTCACCATCATAGTCTTCATCAGCATCATCACCAAAGTGTTCATCAACATTGTATTCTTCATCGCGCGTACCATCGGCATTGTAAATACGATAAATTGGCAGCCTATCTGATGGAGGATGAGAATAAGGACATTTTCTTGCAATATGACCATGATTTCCGCATCTAGTGCATTTTCTTCCACCCCCACTCGTCTAACTTTGATAATACATGTTCATTCGGTAGCGCTGTGTTTTACGTCGGCCCTTTGCATGTGCAAGACGAATTGGATTCGGCTTGAGACGCCATCCAAGATTCACAGTGTGTGAGTTTCCAGGAATCGGATAAAAGCCCCCACTGAACTGTGCACACCATGCTTGAATGGTATAGTAGTCATGCACCAAATTAAGTGGATTATCCCCCCTTAATTGAGAAACGGAAATTGCGTGAGAGCAAGGGAACCGCATTGCCTGCCACTCCCCGCAAGAACAAGACT
>JAPKLW010000898.1:264069-279699 GCA_026898455.1 Plectranthus barbatus | reverse complement strand
GCCCTGAAACTCTTGACTTATTTCGTGAGGGGCCGTTCAAGCATTTTTTGGACTTGAATTGGTCCAAAAGAACAGTTACTGCCTTGTGGGCATTAATTACCCAAGAAATTGAAGTACAGGGAGTTGTGGATGAGCTTTGGTTTCGGGTGGGAAACCAAAACATTCGATTTGTTTCGGGTGGATGAGCATTAATTCCCATGACATGAAGGAATGTGCATGTAGCTTATTCCATTACACTGCAAGTTAAAACCTAAGTAAGGCCGAATCTTTACTACCTTTCCTATGAGCACAAAGTAAGCAGAATAGAAGTAGGGAGCAATCAGAGGTTATGAAATTAATCAGAATAGTAGATCAATGTTGGTCATATACTTGTTTAGGATAGCTTAATGACATCTGTATTGCTCGAAATCTTGATGCCCTGCAGGCTTTAAATGATGTTCTATACAGCCCGTAAACTAATTGGAGATGATATGATCAGAATTAATTACTAATCAGAATTGAGCTGAATAAAAACATTTTTATGATTCTTAGTTCGTGTGAACGATCTAATAAAATGATGTACAATTAGCAATAATGTATTTATTCAATTTAAATAAGTATTCAGTATATTTAGATTGTGTATTTCAATTAGAGGAATGCATTTATTTAAAATATAATTTTTACGAGATATCAAACGAAACCTTATAATATATTATCCTACGTATTGAGTTTGGAATGTGTTATGATATCTCTACAGAATCAAATGAATAACTCGCACGAACAGCAATACAGAAACACAATCAACACAAAAGAATTACGTGGTTCGGCGAAATCAATCGCCTACTTCCACGAAAGGGTGAACAATGATTTTTATGGATGATTTACAAAGCAGTTAATGCCCTCTTCTTATCTGCATAATGGAAGATACTAAACTGAAAATATAATCGCTTGGAACCAACTCATTTGATCGTTACTAATTCAACGGATATATGAGTTTATCCTGCAATGGTAACATTGTTGACGATATTTGGGGGCAATCTTCACATAATTTTTTTTTTTTTTTAAACTTCTGTTTGGTGCAATTTTTGTCCTAAGCAAACTCAGCTATGGACTCGTTCATTATCTTGATATTTTAATTATAAATGTGCTTTCAAAACTAAGAGTTATTATTTCAGCAACTATTTCAAATTCTTTTTAAATATACATACATGAGGCGTCCGTGAAATTCATTTCGAAGCTTAAGGTGTCCGTGAACAATTTGAAAAATCACTAATTAAGGTGCTTCTCCAACTGCAGTAACTCTTGGCAATCCAACGATGGTATGACCTACGATATTAGTAATAACTCTTTTGGGATCAACACATTAAAGATACGAAAATCTTGTGTCCGAGTCATTTTCGGATATTAATCGAGACAATTTATTAAAGATTATGTTATTTTCCTACAGTTATTTAATAGTTATCAAATTTAAATAGTATTGTTTATTTTGATATTATTTTTTTTGCTTGATTCATGTATTATTATCGTGTGAATCATGTTTATATCGTATTTATAATATTGAATCATTATTAAATTCATATTATTGTTGTTATAATGGGTTTCTATGAAATTATTATTGTGTTTAATGGATAATATATTTTAGTTGTCTGTATTGAATCACATATATATTACCATCAATTTTTAAGGATATTATATATGGTATTTAAATTAATCATCATTGTTGCTGATGTACATGAATTTAATCCTTGAGCGGTTTTTCGTTGATTGCGAACCAAGACGGATTCTCTTGAGCCGCAGTACCATGAGCTAAAACTCTGGTATGTCTGAACTAGGGTTCAAGTCCATTAATTATCTGTTAAATGTGGAGTGGATCAACCAGCGGATTGACACACAGAGAAAATGAGGTGCATGGGTTAATATCGATCGGATCTCGATGTTGTGTGTCCTGAGATTAGTGCACTTTAATGACAGTGGGTTGAGTGGAATATGTCATTACCAGTTGTACATCGTGTCTTGGAATTAGGCCTGCTTCTATGTCACACTTGTTATAACAGATAGTGACCACAGGTGAGTGAATGAATTCATGTCGACAAGTGATTAAAACTATTTTGGTAAACACGGATTCATTTCAACTAAAACCCCGTATGTTACTTGTGTGATCACATAACAATTTATATATGTATGTTTTTTGGGCAACATATTCACTGAGTACGCGGTGTACTCAGCCCGTGGACGTTAATTTTAAAACGTGCAGGTTGAGCAATTATGTGGAACGCGGAGGTGTGTGAGCAAAAGAAATAAAATGGACACCAATGAGTCCCTCAATTAATCAAGAACTCGGGTATTCAGAAATCTTAAGATATGAATCTTCATATGCATATCTCCACTATGCCATTTCCGCTGTCCTAAACCTATGTTATTATTTTCTTCCCCATTTCAGAATCCAAAATTTTAAAATATAGATATCTTATTGACGTTTGAAAACTCCGAACTTGATATCGTTTGAACTCTGGAGTTTGGTTGATGTTTGAAAGATTATCCAGTATGTTCAATGGCTTGATTGTTAAGTAATAGACCGGCTCTCATATTATGTGTGTTTGATCAATTTCATTATTTTCCCTTATTGCTTTTGATGTCGTTATTTTAAATATAATCCAATCACGCTCCCATAAATTGGGGAAGCAAATCCGGACTTGACATAAACATTAGATAAAAACTCATAATGGAAGGAAATTAGAATAAATTTCGAGACTAACCAATACATTAAAGTAAAATTATAATTATTCCACATTTAAATCTTAATAATGACCTATTAGTTCCAATTGATTAAATTCAATTGTTTGGCATATATTTACTAACAATTCGTTATTGCTTATCTTTTTCTTTATTTGTTTATTTATAGAAATAGCAGAATTTAACTATAAACGCGGATAATTTGTATAACATAATATAAAAAAAAACAAAAAAAAAAAAACACACACACACAATAGCTAACTATTTAACTTAAGTCTTATCACCTATTCGGAGTGCATTAGTGAAAACTCCTTACGTACAACCAAGAGGTCATGACTTCTCCAGATTTTCCAAGATGATAAACTTTGATCCATACGCAAAGGGCTCAACCACGCGGCCATGGTTCGATATGAGAATTGAGCTATAGTTGAACTCACCCATTTCAAAATATTTATTAATTAATTTTGGATTTGTTAGATTATATAACTTTCTAAATTTTAATCTATAACATATTATAAGTAAGATTTCGTACATAAATTTATAAATTCTCATATATTAAACACAACATAACGATCTTATCACTCTTACTAAAATTCTTATTTATTAGAATAATTAATTTGGTCTTTCAATTTTAATATACTGTAATTATATTATCCATTAAACATATATTATTAGCATATACTGTAATTAAATAATTCTTATTATAATACTAATTATTAATATTAATATTAAACTTATATAAGGCAAAATATAAATTTTAGTGATCTACTATTTTATTTTAATTAAGTTAAAGATGAATTTATTTATTTTGGAATTAATATAATTTTATAAATTCAAAACTAAAATAAATAAATAATATATTAATAGTAAAAATTCTATAAAAATGGTGCCCCAATATTTTTGGGGCCCCGGTACGACGCACCTCCCGCACGGCCTCAGAGTCGGCCCTGTATATAATCTAATAAACACAAAATAAATAATATAAATATTTTGTGCTTTATTTTATTATCATGAGTATGTTCATACTCACATATCAAAAATATAAAATCAGAATAATTTAATTAATAGTCAAGATAATAGAAAATCAAAATAAATATAGAATCATAAAATATCTGTAATAAATCTTAAGACTGTGTACTATCTATTTTAAAAGTTAAGGGATTCAACTGACTCAATTATAAAAGTTAAAAAATTTAATTGAGTCAAATAATAACACTTGGGCTAATTTGATTATGTAATAATAGTTGGAGTTGAAATTGACTCTTATCCTATTTTTATTCAGGTCTGTATCTATGATTTAGAGTTGACCATTTTTTTTATATGATATAATAATAATAATAATAATAATAATAATAATAATAATAATAATTTCAAACTATCAAATTAATAATAATTGATATGAAATCTTGTGTCAAAGTCATTTTAGGATACAAATCGGGTCTATAGTCCACATGCATTATTAAAAATAAAAAAACCTCTACACTTATTTAAAAGTTATCAAATTTAACAAGTATAATTTAAAATGTTAAATTATAACTGTGAAACCATGAAGAAAATGTTTGAAAACTGCCGACCATGACTGTAGCGCGCCCCAAAGTTAGGAAGGTCAATTGGGGGCGTTATAAGAAGTGCAATGGTTAAAGATTCGAGTGGCGTCCGAACTCTAAATTTAAGTCGCATGCTGATCAGCCTTTGTGCAGTTAAAACTCTTAATTTATTTTTCTAACTTTTGAGATTTTATTTGTTTAGTTCCATATTATGTCATTGCAATCAAATTCTTATTTTTTTAGACAACGTTATCAAATTCAAATGTGGACTTGTTCATCATTTTGATATATAGCAGTAAATCTTACTCCCTCTGTGTCATTTTAATTGTCTTGTTTTCCATTTTCGTACGTTCCATTTTAATTGTCTTGTTTATAAAAATAGTAATTTTTTCGCACTCAAAAGTAAAATATTAATTTTACTCAACTAATTTTATACTCAAGTATCTTGGTTGTTGTGCTCAAACTGAACAAGACAATTAATAAGGGACGGAGGGAGTACTTTTTTTTTAATTCCAAGATCAAGTAGGAGTAATATGATCCATCTATATTTTTCTTTTGTCTTTTTGAATCAGGAGTTAACATTAAACCATTAGCATTATATACGAAACAGTGAAAGAATATTTCACAAAAATTAAGAACCCAACATATACACAAAGTATTAACTTTACTATAGATAGGCATGAAATACAAAACACACAATATAGCACTTATTTTACGAGTGGTATAGAGATCCCCACTTATTTTTCATATATATTAATTATTTTGTGCTTAACATGACATCATATATATATACTATTGAGTAATACCATTGATGAAGCTTAATTACCACCACCAAAAACACTTGACAAAACACTAGGCAGCCCACCACCAAGAGCACTACCAAGAGTACTAGGCAGGCCACCACCAAGAACATTTGGCAAACCACCAAGAGTACTAGGCAGCCCACCACCAAGAACATTTGGCAAACCACCAAGAGTACTAGGCACCACACCACCAAGCAAACCAAATGTTGATAAATGACGGCCGGTAGCATCACAGGAGCTTGCAAGGACGAAGGCCATCACACCAACCATCACAATCACACTGCACATGCTCCTACCCATGTTGCTCACGTGTATGTAAATAGTAATACAAGAAGATGAGATGATATGCTTCATTTGTTGTCTAATATTTATAGGGAGAGTTTAATAATGTAATACAATGTGCATTTTATGGTTATTATATTTAACTTTTGATAAGTCAAATGTAATTAACTCTTCACATTAATTCACCTATATATTCCTATTGCTTAAATTCAACTCTTTGGCATACCTATACTACTAATACTCTATGCTTGACTTCTTTTTCTTTTAATCTATGTATTTTAATAAATGATCGAAGAGAGAAAATAAGTAGGGGTGGAAAAAATATCAAAGAATCGGTATAACATCAAATTGTAATTGTATTAAAAAATATCGAGATAACTGAAATCTTGATATACCGTCATTAATGGTACCGTACCGTACCGTACCGAAAATTTACGATAACATAACAATATTAGATTTTAAAATTTAGATAATGTTGTCTACATATTTTAAGAATAATACTTGAACTTTCAATATTTATAATAATACATTAATAAAATTATTTCTTAATATTTGGTTTTTTACAGTTTAATTGTTGTGATGTGAATTTTTATAATTCTTTTGTTATATTGAAATGTAATTATTTGAACATAAATAATGTTAGTGCAATAATATTATTAATATGCATATATTTTGTTATGATACGATAATGAATTTTCTCATACCGTTAAATTCGATACAATATACGATACGACAAAAAATTTAAGGTATGTCATACCCTCCAACCCCTAGAAATTATTTAATTTAAATGAGTAAAATTAATCCGATATGTTCTAAATTAATCCAAAATGTTCTAACAATGAGAAGGTCTCATGCGATACCATCTGACAAATCTTATTTTGTAAGGTAAATCTTAGTAATGAAATACACTTTAATTGAATTGAGTAAATACATATCCATATCTAAAATACATTATTTAGATTGAGTAAATATCTCATTACAAATAGTAAGATATATCACTTAACTATATCATTTCTTAATAATAGCATTATTAATAGTAAAATATATCATTTATAAGAACCGTCTCATAAATTAAAAACCCTAAGATAGTCTCATAGAAATCGGTCTTGATGAGAATCTATTGCTTGTATTCATCCAATTTAAATCTCAACTTACCAGCAAGGCATAAAAGGAAAGTTCTGCCACTCTAACCAGTAATTCCTAAGGCATTGATGTTCATAAAAGCAATGCCTGCAACCCGAAAACTACCCCGCGCTTAGCTTGTAATGCTTGACATGAAGTTCAACTGATTCGAGCTCATCTTCTACACAACCTACAGTCTAGCTACTACGATGACATGAATGAATGTGCATGCACTACATAAAAAAAGCTCATATGTAGCTCCATTTCACTATTGTCTGAGGAGTTCCAACAACATTTGTAAGCCATTTCATGAAGATCATCAACAGTAGAAGTAACACAGACAATCCAATATTATCGCATGCCAATACAAAGAAACAAGCTCAATCAAAACCCAATTCCGAGATTGTGCATAAAATTGTGATCAGATAAATTAAAATAATATTTCCAATATATTGATTGATAGGAGAAATGATGAACCTCGGAGACGAAGTCATCACTAAACCCTAGATGAGTTGCACAGTGCTTGCAACAATAGATCTTCTGATACGCACGATCTCACTCTCAAGGCCAAAATAATTCTTATTAATGGCCCATGTTTTTAGGTTAAATGTAATTGACTCTTCACATTAATTCACCTATATATTCCTATTGTATAAATTCAACTCTTTCGCATACCTATACTACTAATACTCTATGCTTGACTTTTTTTTTTTCTTTTTATCGATGTATTTTAATAAATGATCGAAGAGAGAGAAAATATATAAGTAGTCCCATGAATGAATGTGCATATAGATCATTCTTCACAAGATAAAACCTATTAGGAATTTAAATTCAAATTCCTTATCTTTTTGTGTTTTGATCAAACTGTATAGAAACTACAAGATAATGTCTCTAGATTAGTTTTAGTAAGTTTCAAACTTGTAAATCCTATTAGGGTATTTATCAAGTTGTAATAAAACTGATCAAGACAAACTGGTTGAGAGCCAGTTTTTGGGGTACGCAGAAGGTGGACACCAGTTTGGTGCAATTCACCAGTTCACCAGTTTGGAGCTGTGACAAGAGCTTACCAGTTAATAATGAAGATTCCTTAAAGTCTGAAGATCATCAACCAGTTGGAATTCATTGGACTGGAAGAGCCGTTCTGACACAAAGCTACAGAGTCAACATCCAGTGTCAGAGAAGGACGAGCAGATACAAATTTTCTGGAAAGCAATTTGTCCTTCGTAGAAAAGAGAGGCGCGTATTTGGAAACAAACAGAATATCTCGAAACGACTACAATTTCGAACTTCTCACATTTCGCCTATAAATAGACGAAGTACTCCAAAGGAGAAGGGGACCAAATTTCAAACCAAGCAATGAAACTCAACGAAATTGCAAACTCAAAGGTTTCTAATGTTCGAGGCTTTTTCTAAAGCTTACCGTGTGTCATCTTTGGACATGAGACTTGCTGCTTTTAAGCACAAATTTATTCTTGGTGTTCTTACTTTCCAAGTAAGAACACAACGGTCACTGCATATCTCCAAGTAGTGATTTTCATAGGCGTCTAGCCGCAAGTTCAATGGTTCCAGAAGAACGATAAAGCCCCCAAATTCCAGACGTAGGCTGCAAAGTGTGCCCACACTCCAAGTTTTGAGAGCCGAAGGAGACCAGAGGCCTGGACGAGTGAGCAAGTGGACTGGTGGATATTGACTTTCACCATCTTGCGGTAGATCGCGAGTTCCTTTGTAACCCGAAGCTTAGTGTATTCCAGACTTAGGTTTGAAGAAAGTACGTAGGACTTTTGTGTTTGAACCTTTGTAAATCCTTTTGCCATTTATCACTTTATTTACTTATTTGCAAGTATTTAAAACTTAACACTCTCTAAGTGTTGAAGTATAACCGAATTGGACTTAACTTTAAACTCGCTAATAACCAGTTTTCAGAAACACAAACCGGTGAGTAACAATCTGTTTGTGAGTGCAAGTTTTCTGTAAAATATTTTCGTTGTGCATTACAAAACTCTGATCTCGGAACCAACAAAACCTGAGTTAGGCCGAATGTCGCTAGCTTTGGATGAAACACCATATAAATCTTGTTACCAATTTCCTATGAGGACTAAGTAAGCAGAGAATAGAAGTAGGGAGCAATCAGAGGTTATGAAATAGAATAGCAGATCACCTGTTGCGTCAACAGAGTATGTACAATATTGATAAATAGTAACAAGCAGGGAGGTAGAGCATCGAATTACAAATTCAGCAGTCCAAGAACAACAATGGGAGGGTTAGAGAATGTCCAATTGGAGATCATTTTTTTGTTGAGATTAAGATCAAGTCAGACATCATCACCATCACTTCCTCCAAAATGTGCACCGTGGCTGACCCAATAATTGCTTCCATCTGGGCCGGAAATCAAAACCTGTTTGTTAAACGAATGATGTGAAAATTAAACATGTAAACACACCGTTCAAGAAAGTGTTGTAAAATGCGGTCATACGCCCGCCTAGGCGCCATCCACCGTTTTGAAAATTGCTTGTTCGGCTGGTTTATACGTATTAAAAATTCAGTTTTGTACAGCGCCCAAGCGCTCTATGCGGGCTAGAGATGGCCACGGTTCAAACCGCCGGTTCCGGTTTTAGTTCCAAAAATGTGGAACCTTAATTGGTCCGTCACTGTATCGGTTATGGTTCCGGTTAACGGTTCGGAACCGCTGAACCGAAAGTTCAACCCCTTTTTTAATTTATAAAATGAAATTTAATTAACTTCTTATATAAGTGAAAATTAGAACTATAAGCGAGTTTTACATCTAACACCCAATATGTTATGTAAACATAAAATTTTGTTATGTTGTAGAATGTTGTTGAATATTTTATTTTCATGCTGTGATTTGGGGTGGAAATATTTGCTCTAATAAATAATATAAAAATTAGATGAAAATAAAAAGTTTCATCTATTGTCTTGTTATTTATTAGAGCAAGATTTACAACTCAAATCAAGAAATTCAAAATTAAATATTCTACAACTAGCTTTTATAACTTAAAAAGCTTTAGATGATATACAACAAATTCGATGAGAGAAGTGAAGCGCGATTATATTTTTACTTCTCAAATATTTTATATAAAAAAAAACATTAATACTATTTAAGTAAATTTCTTAAAATTGAATGAGACAACTTGTTTAGAATCTTATATAATTTTAAAATGATAGATCTAAGTTATTGTTAAAAATATATATATAGATGCTTAAATTATTAATTTATAAAAATTTAAAGTAATAATTAAATAATAAGTAGGGGGCGGGGGTTATAAAAATCTTATGAGCATTAAGAATATTTTTGGAGAGTGTATGTATATACTTTATTCTTAAAATTTATAGTTATATCTAGAAAATATTTGTATACACCAAATATATCTTATTTTGTTATTGAATGTTATATATAATATCATTTATTACATACAAAGTTATATTCATAAATTAATAGAAAATATATATCATAAACTTATAAATTTTTTTAACACCTGTAAATATATTAAATTATGTATTTAAATCAATGAAGTTTAATTTGTTGAGTGGATTGGAGCTATCCTTATGTTACGCAGATCAACAGTTTGAATCCTCTTTGCAACAACATTTTAAATTTTTTCAAAAAGAAAAAGTAGGACCCAAAATATTGAACCGACCCACCAGAAAACAATTACGGTTTCGGTTTGGAACCGTTTGTGGCGGTTCCAATTCCGAACCGTGAACCGTGAATTATTTTGAGGTATAACTTTGAAAATAATTTTGCTGTAAATATTTATCACTAATATTTACATATTATAAAAAAATAAAGTTTCCGCCTAGGTCCCGTTTAGGCCCTGAGACCACCTAGGGCAGGATCATCCATGTCGGTCGACATGGAGGTCAAGCTCGGGTTTTGGGCTTTGTATTCATCTTGCTCACCACGTGCAGTTAAATATGTATGTATGTAATAGAAGGCAATGAGATGATATGCTTCTAACTTTTGTGGTCTTATATTTATAGGGAGAGTTTAATAATGTAATAGAATGTGTGTTTTATTGTTTTATTTCTATTTTAGATAAGTCAAAAGTAATTTAAATCTTCTTAATATTTCATTTATATAATCCAATTGCTTAAATTCAACTGTTTGGCATACTTATACTACTAATATTGTATTAGTATTGCTCGACTTTTTTTTTAATACATATACTCCCTCCGTCCCATAACATTAGTCATGTTTTCCTTTTTCGTCTGTCCCAAACATTAGTCATCTTTCCTAAAATGGAAAATTAATGCACACTCACTAATAAAATATTAATTTCCTCTATCTCTACTCGCATTGATATTTGTGCCGGAATGAAACAAGACTAATGTTATGGGACGGAGGGAGTATTTTTTTTATGTGTTTTAAGAAATGATGGAAGAGGGAGAAAAGAAATTGTGGCTCCATGTTAAATTTATGTATGCTATTTTCATTTGAGTAGGGAAAATTAATCCTGCTAAATTGATTCATAGATGAAATCGACTGATTTGCGGTGAACATATTGGAAGATATGTATTTAAACAATTAAATCAATATAATTTAATTAATATACATGATAATAGAAAATCATAATAAACCTAGAATCATATAAAGATGGGTATAATAGCTATTTTAAAAGTGAAGGGATACAACTGAGTCAATTTTAAAAGTAATTAAAATGATTTAATTGAGTTAAATAATCACATATGAGCTAATTTGATCATGTCATAATAGTTGGAGTTGAGTTAAACTAACTCTTATCCTATTTTTGTTCCTGTTTGTATTTATAAATTAGAATTGACCATTCTTTAACATTATACAATAATAATAATAAGTTAAAACTATCAAATTAATAATAATAATATGAAATCTTGTGTCAGAGTCATTTTTGGATACAAATCGGGTCTATAGTCTACATGCATTATTAAAAATAAAAAAAAACTCCTACACTTATAAGTCAGCAACAGCGAGATCGCCCTGTTTAATGGATAGGAGATTGTCCTTGATACTGAGTTCCCGGGCCTTCGAACAGTGATTATATGAACGAGAGAGTGCGGTCCAAACATCATGCGAAGTTGAGCATCCAATAATTACAGCCATTGATTCCTCAGTGAGCGTCGAGACGAGAAACAACTTAATAAGTTGATCCCGGAAATACCACTTTGAGAACTCGGGATTGGTGACATTGACGGCGGCAGTAGAGACGATGGTGCGGCTAGGAGGCTGTAGCGTGCCGTCGACATAGGGTAGGAATTGTTGCGTAATAAGCAACGGTTCAATCTAGGCATGCCATAGCAGATAATTTGAGGAAGTAAGCTTAAAATTTACCATATGAATGATGGTTGAAAGCGGTAGCGTGGGGAGATCATTGTGGTCGACTAGGACAGCCATTGGATGGCCGAAAAAACAAACGCAGTCGTCGGGAAAAAAATAGGGTTAGGGTTTAAGCCAAGGTTTGGCTGATACCATGTAGAGAAATAATTTTCATTATTTCACTCAATGAATAATATTGTACAAGTACATATATATAGGGGTGTTCACGGTTTGGCCGAAACCGTTCAAACCGGCCGAACCAGATTAATTTGGCTGGTTATAAATCTATTTTTTAAACCGGCAGTATAAAATATTTGAAACCGGTTAAAACTGGTTCGGTCATGGTTTGGGGTGTCAAACCGGCCATTTCGGCCAGACCGGCCGGATAGATATGTTTATAAAAATATATGATATATTGACAATAAATATTAGTAGATTAGTTGGTTAATGCCACCATTATAGTTTAGATAATCTGGGTTCTAATCTCTCTTAGCACACATTTTGTTAATTTCAATTTTTTATCAAAACAAACATTCAACTAATTTGCTTAGCTGCCCCATTTATTAATTGTTTTTAATCAAAACTAAAAATACAACAACACATTTTGTTAATTTCATTTTTTTATCAAATCAAACATTCAACTAATTTGCTTAGCTGCCCCAGTTATTATTATTTTTTTAATCAAAACTAAAAATACAACTAATTTGTGATGCGATTCACTAATTCTATATTGATCATTTAGTGTGTTTTAGTTGCACTTTAATATAGTTTTGATTTTGATATATATTATAGTATATTGTTGAATTAAAAAAAAGTCTCATTTTAAACCGTCAAATCGGCCGGACCAAACCGTTTTTATACGGTTTGGCCGGTTTGGTTTAGATAAATTATTTGGCCGGTTTGGTTTGAAAAATTTTCAAACCGTACTTATTGGTTTGGCCGAGATTTTTCTCCAAAACCGGACGAACCGGACCGCGAACACCCCTACATATATATAGGTAGAGAAAAGTAAATCTATCTATCTAAGTACAAAGATATAGAAAAATATAGGAAACCCTAATACAAGATATGATAATATCTATTACTCCCTCCGTCCCAAAACAATTGTCTTGTTTTCCTTATTTGTCTGTCCCAAATAATTGTCTTCTTTCCTAAAATGGAAAGTTTATACACACTCACTAATAAAATACTAATTTTCTCTATTTCTACTCGCATTGGTATCTGTGCCATTTCCAAACAAGACAATTGTTATGGGACGGAGGTAGTATATCTCAAGAAATAGTTATCAAATTTATCAAATAAAAATATAAGTTTTAGGAGTTTTAGGAGAAGTGCAATGGTTATAGATATGAGTCGCATCGGAACTCTAAATTTAAGTCGCATGTTGAGCCTTTGTGCAGTTAAAACTCTGAATTTATTTTTGAACTTTTGTGATTTTATTTGTTTACTTCTATATTCCTTCCTCTATTCCATTAAATTAGTCATTTTTGTCTGTCCCATGTAATAGTTCCATTATTAAAAATGAAAAAGTAATTCACTCACACTAATAAATTATTAATTTCC
This sequence comes from Plectranthus barbatus, assembly GCA_026898455.1. Classification (NCBI taxonomy): domain Eukaryota; kingdom Viridiplantae; phylum Streptophyta; class Magnoliopsida; order Lamiales; family Lamiaceae; genus Plectranthus; species Plectranthus barbatus. Next base: position 266,359 of record JAPKLW010000898.1, on the reverse strand, counting down.
TTTATCTATGTATCCTTGGTTATTGTGCCGAAATTAAATGAAACCAATTCCGTAGGACGGAGGGAGTATGTCGTAATAATCAAATACTTTTTTTTTAGATAACATTATAATCAAATTCAAATGTGGACTTGTTCCTCATGTAGCAGTAAATCTTACTTCTTTTTTTAAATTCCGAGATCAAGTAGCAGTAATCCGATCCATCTATTTTCTTTTTCTTTTTGAATCAGGAGTTAACATCGAACCAATAGCATTATATATGAAATAGTGAAAGAATATTTCACAAAAATTAAAAACCCAACATATACACAAAATATTTATTTTATTATAGATAGTGGTGTAGAGATCCCCACTTATTTTTCACAGATATTAATTATTTCATACATAACATAACATAACATTATATATATATATATATATATACATAAGGGGTGCATTCTAGGCTGAACTCATCTTCCTGAATGAACTATGAACTTTCATTATAGTGTATCTTATTGATCATTATAATGTGTATGATACCTCATTACTGTATCATATACACTACAATGATCAATTGTACACACAACAATGAAGTATTGTAATTATGTACTTTAATGAACTATCATATACACTACAATGATCAATTATACACACAACAATGAAAAGTTCATAGTTCATTCAGGACATTTAGTTCGGATTTGAACGCAACTATATATATATATATATATATATATATATATATATATATATAGGGGTGCGTTTATGGCTGAACAAGGGTCTGTGAATAAACAGAGACCAAGATCTAGCCATTCATATCATTGTTACAGTGTTAATATATCATCAAAAGGGTAAATTAGTCACAAACAGGTAAAATTCAAATCATTAAAGATCTGCATGCGAAAATTAAGGGTGCAGTTACCAAAAAAATAGCCCATGATCTCTTCCTATTATTATCTATTTACTTAATTAATTGAATATCATTCCACCTACCAAATTCTACAATTAGACGACAGAGAGAGAAATATATTTCATGATCTCTTCCCATTATTATCGATTTACTTAATTAATTGAATATCATTCCACCTACCAAATTCAACAATTTGACGACAGAGAGAGAGAAAAAGGGAAGCAGAAATCGTCCGACGAACAAATTTGATTTGAGGAATATTGAATACAAGTAACAATGATAATGTCAAAATCGTACAATGATATTTATTAAAAATAACAATGATCTTAAAGGTTCATTAAAATTCAATTAAGACTAAACCGATAATTTTGATAAAATGATAATAATTACATGTAACAATGATATCGTCAAACAGTGTACAATGATATTTAATAAAGATAACAATGATCTTAAAGGTGTATTAAAAATCATTTAAGATTAAAATGATAATTTGATAAAATGATATTTATTACATGTAACAATGATAATATCAACAGCGTACAATGCTACATATTAACCGAACACAATGTAGAAAATAAATAACAATTAACAATCCATTAACAAAGAATTCGTTGAGCCCTAAATTCATTAAAAAAGAAACAATTCATGAACCCTAAATTTATGTTTACTTAGAGAGAATAGTGCATAAAAAAGAAACAACAGAGATTTGCTAGAAATATTGTTCTATATTCACCAAACTCCACCCCGTTGTTGCCATTGCTGCCATCTCCACTATTGCCGCCGCCGCAACACCGTGACCTCTCACCCTCCATCTCAATTTAAAGACTCGTCAGCAGCAGCTCGACTTGGATCCGGCCGGAGGAGGCACACGTAGGGCTTTGTACGCGCGCACGCAGCAGGAGAACATACTCGCCGCCATCAGCCCTTGCTTCGCCCCTCACCGCTGCTACTTCTGCGAGTCGTTGGGAGGACTGACGCTGTTCGTCGTCTCCTCGCCTGAGAAGGCTGAAATCGAAATCCACGCCGCGACAGTGGTGGTGCAGCCTCAGACGCAACCACAACCGACCGTGGAAGGGATTTTATTTCTTCTTTGCAGGAGGGAGGATTTGAAATGATGAGAAGAGTTTTTTTTTAATTCACGTTGGAGTAGTAATTCAATAAATAAAAAAGAATTTGGAAAGATATGTTAAATATTTGATTTAGCATGAAATTAGGTAACTGCCTATTATATAAAATCTACCAAAAATTAACATAATATTTTCTTCCCATAACACCCTTTCAATTAAATAAATAAAAAAATCTACCTGCCATGTGTCATTAATTCAGCCATCAGATCAATAAAATGGACGTTCGGATCTTAGGTCACTGTTCATTCATGGTATTTAGTTCGGATTTGAACACAACTCT